>JABAJX010000017.1:0-13162 GCA_018221735.1 Termitomyces sp. K1Aa
TAATGCCGGTCGGAACCTGAAACGGCAAACGTCGCTTATTGGTCACGTGGTAGTGACGATCTGTTACTGCCGACTGAGGGGGGGTGCTGACTTCACAGTAGGGGATAGTACCCTAATGATCCTAGTCAAAGCGGGAACCTGTGGCAATGATTGGCGAACATACGCGAGTCCGCGAATCAGTCAGTACAAAGCCCGAGATCAATATTGCCATTGAATTTAAATTTCGGAATTCAACGGGTGCCTATGTACATACCTCAAGATCAAGCCTTTGTTGGTATGTACATCTGTTTCAACATTCTGATCTCGTCACGGTGTGTATAGCAATCTTCATGCGACTTACGCAAGCTCTTCTACATCGTTTACGACTTCAAACCCGGTTAGAACTTAGTATCCCTAAACATCTTAGTCTTGAGTTCACCCACTCTCCACAGGGATAAATCATTCCAAGTACGTCCAATCTACCATGAGAATCGTCCCCCCTCTTTGCTGTGAATCGATTTGAATCTAACGACTTCCCTCGCTAAGGCCTTGACGAAGCCAAACCAAAATCTTTGGTGTCAAATCACCGAGATTTGTTTCTCCGGCAAAGAAATCGTAGAAAGGATCATTGTGAACTCCGTTCTCCTGGACGATGAGCCTAACTTCACCGTGGTTCTTAGATAGCTTGTGTGAAACCTGGATGATGTCGTCCCGCAAGCATTCTACTCCCCCCGCGGTGATTAGAATACGGCTCACGAGTTTGTCGATACCCTTGAACCAGGTATCTGGAGCTTTGCTTGCCTCCAAATACACGCGAAGTGAGTCCGGAGCGTCTTCGAGCACCTCTCGACCGCACTGCGTCAATGTCTTCACCCCTACAACGTCCAAGGGGTCATTTTCAAAGTGGGATCCCGTGTCTCCGGTGAGCGAGACCCATGGAGACATCAAGAAGACACCACCGATGCGACAAGATAGTGAAATCGATGGCACATTTTCCACGGGGTGCAACATGTGTGAAAGTAGAGCAAGGGTAAGATTGCCACCCGCAGAGTCGCCCATGATATGGATATTTTGCGGACTACATCCACTTGCAATTACATGCTGCAGGGCTTCGGCAGCTTGTACGAATTGCGTCGGAAAACTATCCGTCGGTAGAATGGCTGATCGCACATAATTTGGGTTAATGTTCAGCATCCTGACATGACTACCTAGTAGTTTGCTCACAGTAGCTCATTATAGCGAACCCTACCCTGGTCCCTTCATCTTCGAGCTTGAGCCGGATGTAATTCCAAAAGCTTGCAGAAAAATCCTGCAACGAGACTATATAGCCTCCACCTGCGATATGCTTGCACTAAGTGACGCGCTGACAGAACATCTTTCAAGCGGCATCATACCGTGGATATAGAGAATCACTCTTTTCGTGTTTCGCGGGCCGATCCACAGCAATCGTCCTCCGTGAGTTCCGACATCATCCACGAGCACCGGGAGGCCATGACTTCTTGCCCAGACTTTATATACATGGAGGGTCGTTCCAAAAACGAACTGTAATTGCTGCACGTTCAAAGCATCAGCAACGGATCGAAAAGCAGTGTCCCAAAGGAAACGCCTCCAGGACTTGTGAGCCTTCGGACAAGACGTGAATATGGTTCGAACGCCGCTCCATAACAGTACGATTGCTGATACGTAAAGTGAGTATGAGAATTTAATATTTAAGCCTTGAGTTTAAGACTGGAATGGACTAACGTAGTCTGAGAACCGATACAACGATAGACACAACCTCGAACCAAGATACCTGACCATAATTCTTTTCACGCATCATGGAGACGTTACCAAGGAGTAGAGGCAACGCATAAAATATTAGAAAGCGATTTTATAACTCATGCGTCTTGTGGGTCATATGATCGAATCACAAGTGAGAAACACTTTAATTGGGACTTTGAACAGAACAGGAAAGGTAATAACCGCGGAGTAAGGTTAATTCAATGCAAAAGTTTTAATCGGCAGTCGATAAGTAGATAGGACGGTCATAAGTATATTCATCACGCCACAAAATAACGGTATCACATACATACTTACTCAAAACCTGATGAAAAAAAGTCCACAATCAACTGGGTCAGTTCACCCCGAACCTTCTCAGGCCACAAGAAATCAAAGTAAGGATCATTGTGCACGCCATGCTTCTGCACAACAAACTGCACTTTGGGATGCTGCTTGCCCAAACGGTCTGCGAAGACTACAATTTCATCCCTTAAGCACTCTGCATCGCCAGCCGTGATAAGCAAACGTCGAACGACAGTTGATAGATCCGCGAACCAATCCTTAGGAGCGCGGTATGCTTCGAGATAGGGGCGGTACACTTCAGGGACGCCATCAAGGACGATATGGCCCCAATACGTCAGTGATTCGATGCCAATGACGTCACTGTCACCATTTTCAATCATAGAGCCAGTTTGTCCAGTGAGAGACACCCAGGGCGACATAGGGTAGGCACCACCGAATGGCGCGGTTAGAGTGAGGCGAGGGACATCGGGAACAGGATGTAGGATATGTGAGAAGAGCTGGAGCACAAGATTCCCACCGGCAGAGTCACCGGTCAACTGGATATTTTGTGGCTTCACACCGATAGAGATAAGGTGCTGAACGGCAAGAACAGCTTGTTTGAGCTGTGTAGGGAACATTGCGGTTGGGACAAGCGCTATTGAGTGCGAATCGGTACAATCTTCCATCATCAAGAGACGTTGGGAGGAACATACAGTATTGGAGGATAGCGAAACCGGTTTCTTTGCCTTTCGCCTTAAGCTGAGCCTGGGTATACCTCCAGAACGGAAGAACGAAAAACTGCGCGGGGAGGAGATAAGCTCCACCTGCTCAATTCGGAGTGAGTTTATCTCTACTGTCATTCATATGACGTTTAATTTCGGGCGCACCGTGGAAGTATAAAATTACGCGGTCCGTGCGACGCTCTCCTATCCAAAGAAGTCGGCTGTTTTCGCCTAATTCATCTATGACGAGAGGAAGCTGCTGGCCCTTCATGTAGGTCTTATACACTCCCAATGTGTCGCCTAGCGACCATTGTAGCTGCTTCATGTTCAATTGTTTGGTGAGGAAATAGAATAACCTGTCCCCAGCTACCCTCGTCCATGTTTTGTGCTTGTTCGTACGATGAAAGGGCGAAGTTATGAGTGTCCAGGCTAAGAAAAGAGCTAAATGTATCATGAGCGCCAGTCGTTCAGTATAATTATGTGGTGGATGGGAAAATACTACACTCACGCAAATGCAGGACAATCGAGGCAACAGCGCCAACCTTCTCGAGAAAGGGAGGGTTTCCGAAAGACGTGTCTCTGATTATGGCCATCAGCGCACAGAATAGGGGTGAGGGAGGGTCAGCTTAGCATTTGACCAACTAGTACTGGCTTTTAAATCGAAAATGCAGCCATTCTCATCGGGTCGCGCGCGGGTACCGGTTGCCCGAGGGAAGCGAGGTAAGTTAAGTATGTCCGCAGTCTTAGCACCCGACCTGCTGATGACCTGATAAATTGGTTTTTAAACAGTGGTCGATTCCAAGTCAATTTCTGGTGTGATGCTGTCTCCGAGATATCTTCGCGACGAATATCTGAGAGTTAAATGTCATAAATATCCTGAGAGGGATATTGAATGAGATTGACAGACCCTGTGTAAAGAATCGTCCAAGACAAGTCCAAGACTACATCGAATCTGATGAGGTCGGGTGATGATCCCAAAAGGGGTTTGATTTTTCTAAGCTTGATGGTGTGCTGTGACCATACACACGATTTCGTCGGGGTCCACCAGGCCGCGCCACCTCTGAATATTGAATCCGCAACTTTATGGACTGGCGCCTGTGTAGTATGTACTTAGTCATTGAGACATAGCCGACCTG
This sequence comes from Termitomyces sp. K1Aa, assembly GCA_018221735.1. Classification (NCBI taxonomy): domain Eukaryota; kingdom Fungi; phylum Basidiomycota; class Agaricomycetes; order Agaricales; family Lyophyllaceae; genus Termitomyces; species Termitomyces sp. K1Aa. Next base: position 3,878 of record JABAJX010000017.1, read on the forward strand.
TCATTGCCTGTCAGACTATTACCACTGCGGGCCAGAAGTTCCGTTTGTACGTGCTAATGGGTGCATTACTTTAACTTGTGCAAATTCTTGGCATAGTACAGTTACGTTACGATTTCGTTTGTCCGCCGTGTTGGTGATTCCGAGGGGCCATACTGATCATTTGAAATACTTAGATCCTTGAAGCCTTCAGCATATTACTCCAAATTTTGAAGTAAATCAAGAATTAGTAGGACAATGAAATATGACTTCTGTCTGGTGCTGCCCAATGCCTACGGAGAGTCAAAGTTCAATAAGTTCAAAAAAGCATTTCATAGCTTCAAAGCTGCAAGCAACCTTCAAGTTGGGCGACTTCGGTTTGGACCACTCATGAATCCCTTCATCTCAACCTATCTCGACAAACCACCAACAACGATATATTCCTTACTCTTTTAATACTTACTCTTCTGCATGGACTCTGCAGCCGTCAATACAAACATCACCGTGGATGATTTTGATAGTGTCCTATCCTATCCCGACCAGGCTGTATGGCAAACGCCTGACCCCTCAAGTCCCTCTTTCAATGCCAGTGCAACGCCGTGGTGGATGGGAACATACCATAAAACGGATGTTATTGGCGCTTCAGTGACTTTCAATTTCACTGGTGACTTTCTGTCCACGTGTCAGAGGTCCATACATTTCGTAAACTAACGGATGCATTACAAGGTCCTGCAATCTTTGTATATGGCCACTCTGGCCCGTCATATGGCTCCTACGAAGTCCAGATTGACTCCACAGTGTCGACCCTCAGCGCATATGCGACCACTAACGCGTCTGGGCTAACACTCCTCTATGGGGCGAGCAACCTCACATATGCATTTCATACCTTTACCCTTCGCAACGTGGGTGCGAAGAATGGTGACGCGGGGGGACGTTCTCTTCTTTTTGATTATCTTCAAACAACAATACAGGTTGCACCAGCAGGGTACGTCTTTTGGTCTACGATTAAACGCGTTTTATCAAGCCTCGATAGGGCTACCGTGTCCAACACGACATATGAAGAAAACGATGTCGCTCTCAAGTACTCGGGCACTTGGAATTCAAACAAGTCGCCCAACTTCAGCGGTGGTGGTACATCATTCACGAACGAAGATAAGGCGTCTGTCTCCCTTTCTTTCCACGGTACGAAACCTTGTTTATGGTTTTCGCTTTCTGTTTTCAACCTCATTGTCATATTTCAGGTTCCGGTGTCTATGTTTTCGGCGACAAGAAGAATGACCATGGCCTGTACAGTGTTGTTCTTGACAACAAGACGGCCGAGGTCTACAATGGTATATCAGGATGCGGTGGGACCTTCGGCGCGACCTGTGAGCAGATGAAGCCGACCCTAGAATTCATCGCATCAAACCTTGATGACTCTCTACATACACTGACGATTGAAAACCTTGCGGGCATCAACAACTCGTTCTTCGGTAGGTACATACCATTCCATTTTTTGGCGTGAATTGACCGATGTAAATTGTTGACCTATGTAGATCTGGATAGCATCGTCGTGACTGTTCCATCAATTTACGCCCCTCGCGAGCTTTCTGATTCGACAGCTGGGTCAACTTTCACCTCATCGCCTTCGGCACCTTCGGTCACCAGTACGAATTCGGCGATGAGGCTCCTTCCGTCGTCGAGTCTGTTTCTCCTTCTGCTGCTGATTGTAATGTTTCGCTCCAGTACTCGCAAATTCTAGTTCAAGATCCATTTAACTATACACATTGACTCCCTCCTGATCGTTTGATGGAGAATCCGGTCGATTAGAACATGTTAGAAGAACTGCCTCGAATTCATCAAATACTTCATGGACACTCCAAGATGCAGACAACTCGCTATGGACATCGTTGTAATGTACTATCATTACCTTCTGATGACTGTTTTTCAGTAGAACTTATGTTAAAGCTGCTAAGCTCCGCATGTTCTTATCTAGTTACGACATTTGAAACTCTGAAAGAAAGCGACTTCGACCGACCCGAACTGTCTACGTACTAACACAAGACATTATAAGAACACGAGAAGTAAAGAAGCATAAAGTGTGACTCACGTCTAGTACTCGTTCTCGAACTCGTAATCACGAATGTACAAAAAGTCATCCTCCGACCGTGCGTCGAGCTCTTCGTCATAATAGCGTTCAAAAAGCTCGTTGGTTTCCTCCATGCGCGTCGAGAGCTCCTCTTCGGAGCGGGCAGAAATCTCCTCTGGCGAACGGCGTAAGATGATATCGACGGCCTTCTTTGCGACGTTTTTAATTCCCCCGAAAACCTTTTTTGCGACGTCTTTAATCTTCCCGAAGAACTTCTTTGCGCCATCTCTCAGCTTGGTGAAGAAGTTGCGTTTGACCAGGTCATCGGGCACCTCACGGGCGGCAAGTGTCTGGGCCTCTTCCGTCGAACGGCGGAAGAAGAAACTAAAGGCCTTTTTTGCAACATCTTTCAGCTTGCTGAAAAAGTTGCGTCTGACAAGTCCATCGAGATCATCACGAACAAGTAGTACTTCACCCCTCTTCGTAAGTTCAGAGGGGCCCCGCGAGGATAAATCGCGTTCGACTAGCGCATCGGCATCCTCGGCGAAGTTACGGGTGTAGATGTCCATATCGTCCCACGAGCGGGCGTAGAGCTCTTCCGCGTCGTCTCGGATGAATCAGACCGAGGGCGCATCACTGATCTCCACTTTCCCGTGTTGCCAAGCACGGATTAGGCAGTGCCGTCTGACACCGTCAGGGATGTAGGTCGAGAATGAAACTGCATTCGAAGAGATGATTGAGAACCATTCAGCTTTCAAACATTTCACCATAAGGCCAGTAATTGACAAAGAACCACAAGTACACAAGTCCGTAATTCCTTCCCTATCCTGTCTAGAATCGCAAGGGTAGTGAAACACAGAGTATTTTGTGGCTCTCCGATCGTCACCGGTAAGATCTGAGAATCCATCGCAACAAATTACGACCTCCATTTCATTTCCTGATCCGAGGTTGGCAATTAAATAGAGATCACAAGCAGCACCAGTGGAAGGACCATCACGACGGTCGGAGCAGAGATGAAAGAAGTGAGTATTCGACATTTTCTACATATGTATCATAGTCGTCGTAGTAGTAAATCCCTCGAACATCATTGGCATTCGAACTTACTTCAGGTTCAGTATAGTTTTCCATAGCTGGACGTCGTTCACGGACCACAGCAGCATTTATTGGAATCGACAACACAAAAGCAGATGCCTTGGTCCAAGCAGGACTCCATGGCAGCAATGAAAACGAGAGTAATTGTCCCCACTCGGCCCGAAGTAGTGCAGTCATCGATCAGGTTTCCCACGATCACAATGACTAGAGAATTTCAATTATTTCGCTGATTATTCGAGTTCATAGGCCTTGTCCTTTGACTTTCACAATCGTTTCCTGTACCATATTTTTGTGGATCCACGCTGGTGAATGGTTGTGGATACAAGCTTTCTTCCTATCCTATCACAGTCCGATGTTGAGAGAACAGCACAGGTGATTCAATGGCTCCAAAACCCTATTCAAGTCACTCATAGATCCGTTGCTAGCTGATCCAACAGGCCTATGCGCCTCCGACGGCATCAACTTCTCTAGAAGACCTGAAGCGACTACAGACCGAGCTATTCGAGCTTCAGAAACGACCAGAGGCTTGGGGACTGGTTATCCCGTTGTTGGAGCATCTAGATCAGAATGTCCAGTTTTTTGGTGCTCATACAGCTCAGGTGAAAATTGCGAGGGACTGGTGAGGAATTCATCCATCAATGTCTCGTACGACGCGTGAAATCTGGAATGTTTCAGGGAACACTTTCCGGCAGAGCACGCAGGACTTCTGCGGGATCTAATGGTCCAACTCACTGCGCATTCTATGTCGATCGGCCGTAGTAAATTCATTCTTCGCAAGTTGTTCGTCGCGCTCACATCTCTTGCCCTCAAACTGGTTCCGGGCCATCCGAGTCGTTGGCCAGAGTGGATTGTGGGATGTACCATGGCCTTTTCAGGTGCCGTAGCGCCGACAGAATATATACACGACTTCCTCGCTATTGTTGCTGAAGAGATTGGAAATGCTGATTTGATTGGCTCGAGTAAGTGAGTTATCGCGCCTACTTTAGTTGTGAAACGCGTTAAATATCTATCTAGGCTTCAGATACAACAATCGCTAAAGGATGCCATTTCTATGGTTGTGCAAGCTGTTCGATCATCACTAGAGTCGTCGCAACAGATACCTTCGGCTTTGAAGTGTTTTCAATCATGGATGCCCATTATTCCCTCTAGCGACATCACTCCTCTCATCCCTCTTCTCATATCTCTCCTCTCCCGTGCCGAATCAGACAGCGATTTGTTCGAGGCTGCATCAGACGCGATACAGGAGATTATGATGAAGTCTGCGCTCTCAGATGGCTCGGGTTCACGAACACTGACGGAGCCCTTGCTTCTCTGGCTTGACTCGCAGGGCAGCAAGGTCGTACAGGATACTCTGCAATCAGGCGATGTCAACGAGATTTCACGTTCATTGTGCAAGCTCATTGTGGCCCTGGGCGATCACTCTACCTCGTATATCGCTGCCAACTTAGCCTCCCCGACCCCCGTAGTACCCGCTCCACAAACCCCTGGCATACCTACATTACCAACGAAAACACGAGCGCAACTCTCCCAGTCGTTCCTCCGTCTTCTACTGTCCTACACAGGGCTGCCAGGTTACTATGGTGTGGATGAGGAGGAGAGCGAGATGACGTTGGCCTTTTGGTATCTTTTCCAGGAGGCATTGTGGAGTACTGATTACTATGTTGATGAAGGAGAAGAGGCTGGTGGATCCGCGACCGTCGATGCTGGAGCAGAAGTGCAAGCGACGGCGAAAGTGGTATACAGCGAGCTTGTACAGGTCCTAAGACGGAAGGTCGCTTTCCCGGGGAAAGGTGCTGGATGGTCGAAAGGTTTGTCCTGCCTTTATGGGGTCAATGTCCGACCTGATGCGATGCTGCAACAGATCAGATCGAAAAATTCAAGGTGTAAGTCTTCCTGTGTCTATCTAGACGTTTCATGCTTAGTATCGTATTGATGTCGTCAGATATCGAAGAGACATTGGTGACACCCTCATCAATGCGTAAGTTCCTGTTCCTCAGCTCAGACTGTCGCTTATCCGATGTAGCTACTACGTCCTTCGACACGATATGCTCGGTTATCTCATGGAAGATGCTATCCAACGCCTCAATGCTAGGCAGGAACAAGATGGCTGGCAGGTCGATATCTTCTATTTCATCATCACATCTTGCATTAGCTGATCCTCCAGGGCAGGATATAGAGGCAACGTTGCATTGCATCACTTCTATTCAAGAAGCCATAGACTTGGAGAAGACGCCTCATCTTCCTCGAGTCTTTGGCCCAGAGATATTGGGACGGCTACCCTCAACCGGCGCCAGTCGAATACGACGGACGACACTCAGTCTCATTGGTATTAGTACTGTTACTTGCTTGACTTTCGAGACTGATGTTCTCTTCGTCTAGGGGCGTACTCATCCTGGTTCGCTAGCCAACCGTCTATCTCTTCTGGTCTTCTGATGAGCGTTCTAACCTACGTCGCCTCTGCTCTCACGGACCCAGCGCTATGCCTACAAGCTGCAATCTCGCTACGCAATATATGTGATGCCAACCGAAAAGCTCTGGCACCCGAAATCGCAGCGTTTGGTCAACTGCATGCAGCACTAGGAAGTATACCTGTATGCCGTTGATATGTCCTCTCGGCAAGAGATCTAACTGTTTTACTAGGAGTCGGAGAAGAGCAAAGTCGTCCAGTCCATCGCAAGTGTTATTCAGGCATTGCCTGCACATGAAGAGATCGAACCCATAACTGTATGTCGTTCGTAGGTCCCCAACCTCTAACGTACTGAACAGGGTCACAGGCTATTGTTGACCCAATACTTCGGAAGTTGGGTGAAGCTCTACAGTCCACGTCTCCCGTAGGTAGATTAGAAAATGGCTTTCAAGTTCTCCATTAATCATTGTTCAGCTTCCGGACGAAGCCCGCCCAGTCATTGTCAATGAGCTCGAGACATTGTCAGGCGTCGCGAAGGGCTTGACACGCTCTTCGGACGGTTTGGTGATACTCGGGGAACGCGATTCGGAGTCGCAGGCGTCGCTAGAAACGATGGAACGCGCAAGAGAAGACCCAAGAATCGTCGGTTTGCGGAAGACCATGTCTGACACCTTGGAGGCGGTTGTCAACATCTGGTCTACAGATGCGGAGATCGGCGGTGTACGTAACCTTTCATCCTTCTTGGTTCAGACACGATATATACCTGGCCCTCTAGGCCTTGAGCGACCTCTTCAAATCCATAACCTGCCTTCCGGGCGACACGACCCTCATAAGTCTCGTCCCTGGCCCACTCCTGGGACTTGTATGTCATGCTGCTCGACGCCAGCTCACTGCATCATGGTTGTCCCTTGCTGTCTCTCTCATCTCCCAGCTCAACCCCCCGCCTTCTCTTGTACTCGGCGAGACACTGAATATTAGGACTGGACCAACACCTGAGGCAGTGGCGATTGTTGGGGTTGCGCTGCCTATTCTTTTAGAGTGCTCATTGAATGCGATGTCACCGCCTGGTGCAATGGAAGCGGTTGGTTCTCTTCTTCATTTTGCTGTCTACCGTTGCACTGAAGCATCTTCCTTCAGAATCCGGATATTGTTCAGGAATTTTTTGTCTGCATGGATCGGGTACGTGCTCTTCCATGTTACCTGTTTCTTAACTGTACTCATTGTGCCTCTTTTTTGAAGGTTGCTCAAGACTTTACACGTTCTTTCTATACCTTACCCCCGGGAGCGCTCGATGCGCTAATGAGTTGTACTATCACTGCATTGTCGCTTCAAGAGCGTTATTCTCTTGTGCAAGCATCCAATTTTATAGTAGGACTGGCACTGTTGAAGCGAACCTTCCACTGATATGTCCTCTGTTAGTGTAATCTCATACAACGGAGCTCCGTTGACACCGCTCTTAGTGCGGACAAGGAACGTCTGATATCACTGTATGGGCGGCGAATTATGAAAGCTGTTTTAGAAGGATTTGCGAGCGTCGCACCCAGGAGGTATGTGCTTTCTGTCTGCTGCGCCACGGATTGACAATGTGGATCCTACATAGCGTTGTGCCTAATCTCATAGAGATCCTCGGCACCCTCCTAAGTCGTGCCGGCGGTGGTCTTGGTGGGGGTGGAGGTGTTGGTGGCGCTATCGCTGCTAACTGGATACGTGAGATTTTGTTCGCGGTACGTCTTGATGACACATTTGTCAATGAGTTCTGATTTTCAATCATCTCATAGGACGATTTTGTTGCATCGAAAGCGACAAGAGAGGTGAAAGAAACTTTCGCCGCGGCTATTATAAAGTATGTTCCGATGACTTTCTCGGTTGACCCATGGCTCATGGATTTTTTGGAAGTTCACGCTCACTCAAGCGCACACGGGAAGCGGCTAACCAGTTCACTCTCGTGGCAAGAGGTCTAGAGTCGTCAGGATTTGGTTATGCTTCGGTTTCTATGTAATCACCATCCTTTGCTTCAACTCGGACGCAGTGTAAGGCTCCAGCAAACCCCCAGCTTGCGTGACATTTTTGTGCCCTGGCGAACCCTATGATGTTCTATGATCGAGATAAAGATTCCAGAGAGGTTCATTTTTTGAGATGTGCGGCATGTGCCACCTGCTAGTAGCCCGGCTCTGCCACAATCCTGGGCCATTTCGAATGCTGGTGACTCTGTGTTAAGCCGGTTTTTATCTTGTGTTCGCAACGAGTTTCTTCCTGTATGTGCCTTCTTTTAGAAAGAATAATGTCGACTAAGTTAAACGTTACTGCACCCAGTTGCCTCAGAGCCACGTTTGTAGTACTTTTACAAACGGGGGCCCGATGTACAATCTGCCTCGCTCCTGGTATGCTGGTTCTAGTGGCACTTGATTGATTACAATGTAAGAAGGAATTAAACGGTGCATGAGTATGTACAATATTATACAATTGTCCACTGGCAATATTGATGTACTTGTACGGGCCGTTCTTCTACAGCAACCATTAAGACGTCTCTACCAGGGCCTGACACACACAGACAATCTCTACCACTTTGGCCTCTTAAGGGGAGGTACACCTTCCGATAAAACTCCAGGTGAGTCTCGAGTCTCGACCCGAATTGTGTTGGCACAATGGTCGAGGCGAGTGACCCTGATCTACTCCGGGTGTAGTTGTCAAGGATGAGCACGGGGTAGGCGTCGCTGATCTAGGCATGAAGGTAGCCAAACGTTTTTCTCGGTGTTTTTTCCTGTGCTTCTTCTCGGCTTGCGTGGCCTTGGTGCCGTGTTCCTTGTCACCGATCTCGTTGATAGCGTCTTCGAGGATACGAGTAATATGATTAAGGATGTTACAAAATTCCTCCCCGCGGTACTTGTAACCAAGGATAAGGGTGAAGGGTGTTCCACCATCTGAGTACATAAGGTTTGAGGCGATGAAAGTAAGGATGGAAGTGCACAAGGACTTTCTCGCTGAACGATGTCCAATTGTAGTGCAAGAAGATCTTTTTATTTTTCAATAATTTTTCGTCGCTGCCTTCGAATAGTTCAACAATCAGATTTCTGAGTTCAGGTGAGGAACCCTCGATCAACTCTTCGCGTCGCGTGTTTATACCAGGACCCTCTCGAGATAAACATAAACGGACCAAGACCTAAAGGAGAGATTCGACATCGTGAATTGCCTCGTGCACAAACGGCGGTGCTTGACCATATCCTTCGGGAACATGAAGAGACTTTCTCGCAATTACGTCTCCACTCATGTACGGAAGAGTACCCTTCAGAAATATCAATTTTCACTTTATATATCCCATAAAATTATAAACTTGCCGTGCGTTCGCTCGGACGATGGTTGCGGTTGGCGAAATCGGGCCATTCGTATACTTTGTCCTGTATGTAGGTCTGGTGAGAACCAACCAGGATAACGATTGAAACCAGACAGGCTCACGGTCTCGGCCCATCCTAGATCAATCGCGCGGAGGGGGCCTTTTGAGGAAATGTTGCCCAGACCAATGGCGTTAGTGACACCTTGTAAATAGTTAATAGCATGGCTGTACTGCTTCATCCACTGGCACTTCATGAGTCTGTCAAGGGCGCTATCGTCTACTTCCTTTCTCAAGTCATATCTAATGGCCCCTCGGAGACACTCTCGATTGCTGCTGATGTCCGAAGGAGATCTTTTTGACTCTATAACTTTCCGCTCTGCCGCCTTTTTGTCATGATCATAATCCATGACG
>JABAJX010000017.1:13353-72003 GCA_018221735.1 Termitomyces sp. K1Aa
AGGGTAATCATAAGAACCGAAGGAAGAATATTAACACACCTCCAATAAAGTCTCGAAGACAACATAAAAGTTCAAATAAACTGCAAAACGACCTGAGCACCTCGCCCGTGGGCATGAAGATATTCATATGATGACGATCCACAAGCACGAGAGTTGAAGGATTGGGAAAAAGCACGGGAAAGTGCTTGCGTAAAACATGTGCCTTTGCGCGAATTTTAGCATCATGATCAGTCTCACTTCCTCTGGCCGGAAGCGATTTAACGGGACGCTCGTAACGTTTAGCGACTAGACCACGGCGGATCAGTTTGAATGTACTATCGACTTGACCATCAATCTTGATGTCGTGATACGCATAAGCGTGCTTCTCCAAGTCGTCGGTCGTTCCCATGTCTATAATACCGTAGATTTCCCCTTCGGACGGGTAGAGTCCCGGGTCATCCTCTGTAACTGGTCTCCAGTAACGCTTTAGCGCATAAGTCTAACAAATTGTCGTGATAAACAAATTAATCCAATGATCTTCTTGAGCCGATCTCACCTCCTTAGGGTTGTGTTTCTCCTGGTATTTGACAACTTCATAATACAACGGTAGCACGACCGCAGATCTCTGCCGACTGTCTGACAGAGATGATAGACACAGTGACATATTTTTCCACCTTTCCGTCTATATCGACATCGATTACCCAATGGATGTTATAACAACCTTCTCTGTCGAGACCCTCAAAGTTATCAGCAACCTCGTAAGACCGTTTAACGTTGTTTGAAAACGGGCAAAAAAATGTTATCTGATTGAGTCACAACACACGAGGCCAGTACAATCAGATTGGAAGATACGTCACAGAGTCCACTTGGAAAAGGTCGATTATCAAATGATCCTAACACTGAATGCGTTGACCAAGTAAGTATTCCTGGAGTTTCACTCAAGAAAACGTGGGCTGGGTCAATCAAATATAGATAGCTTTCGAGCTCTGAGGTCAGAAAGGCCAAGAATCAGGTGGACAGGAAGGCGCGTATCGCGTACATATGATCAAGAGCTTGGAGGAGCAATTTTTTCAGCAAAGAGAGTCAACTCAAACTTAATCGCGAAGAGCGGTGATTGCCATGTAATGACTTGGAGGGGCATGACTTTTCCCTTCAACTTCGAGAATCGAGATCCTACTCAGTCGCCTGCTATGTATAACATTGATATCTCCACGAAGCCCAATGCGATTCAAATATCGATACAGGTACAGAAATCTGCACACATTTCCGAACTTCACCCTTATCATCTCGCCCATTCTTCGTCATTTACATAAGCGAGATCATACTACATAGTTTCAACACACTGATATCAAAGGACGTCGAGGTCCAGGTGGGATGTTTGAACAGGGAGTCCATCGTCAGCAGGACGTTTAGGCCGAGCTTACTCGCGAAGGAGAGGACATGTATGTATGACGCGAAATTTAGGTGAGTCTGGTCTACTTACCTCTCACACCAGATCTCGCTCCATACACTTGGAGCGGACCACCCCTGTTCGCTTACTATATTTGAGATGCACGCTCGAGATCGACGTTCAGCGTGAAGTCTAGGTCAGTGTGTGTCTCTTAGCGGAGGCGGGAACGAGTGCTTACCATTGGAGGGGTCGCGTCCTCGCCAGTGGATATTCACACGTCCCCTGATGCGTTGCCGAATGGACTGGCTCTTAGTCTCCTACCCAGTCTGAATTCTTATGATTAGAGGCGGGATGAATAAGAGTCTTCTTTGGTTGACTCCTCCAGGTGTGTTAGCTCAGCAGACAGCGTCCGTTGGCTTTCAATGCCCTTTGTTTGTGACGAGTTCTCTGGAATCTGCGAGAGGCGGGTATTAATGAGGCGGGTTGCTATCGGGACCTTTGGCGGTCGATTCCTAGCGGTCTCTCTCAATCAACTGGATCATTGATATAAAACGGTGGAGATACGCGAAACCTCCTTTCAATCTAACATGTACTCCAGTTGTTAATCTTGTGCAGGCGATGTTGTCTTGTTCGTGAATTTGAACGGGCGTTCAAACTGATGTTCCAAAGCTTTTGTTTTGGGGTTGCACAGCTCCTGCTCCTGCTCGAATTAATATTCAATTGGGCGCTAAACTCAAGCCAAGACCCTACAATACCTGAGATGTCCAGCAGTCCCATTTCTCAGCGAATGCACGAAGAACATATAACAGCCCACAAGTAGACGATGATCTAAATGTCAAGTGATGTCACACAGATCGCAACTAACAATCCACCACTTAAACAGCTAGGACTGTTCCATTGCAGTCAAATTGAACGGTGCGCTATGCATAGAAGTGATTTGAGCAAAGTAACGCAACTTCTTCCAAACTACCGTGAGCCAGTTTGCTGTCTATCTTCCATCTGGCTACTTATATCCAAGATGCTTCTTCTATGAAGTCTCCTGTCCTCTCGCCGTCCGGCCCGCTGCGAAGCAAATTTTTAACCGCCTTTGGTCTTAGTAATGCGTCTATAAGATCACTCGAGCAGTCAGCAGACCTCACGATGGTTCTGAGAAGTCAGGTACCATAAGTATGTCAGCGCTTGGCTACCGGTACATAAGTTGACATCTTTTGATTACAGTGAATCCGAGACGAAAACGGAATGGTATCTTTGTCATTGTCTGTTACCGTGCTGTTCTTGGTCACCAAGGCTACTCTTGCGCAAGAGTTTCCGGTCCTCAGGAATGAGTCTTCTCCTCTTACTTTGGCTGTAGAGCCGGCCTGTGGTTCTCTGAATTCTACTAGCGCGGTGGAGATCAACACTGGGATCGCTCTCAGTGCAACCAGGTATGTATGTCCGACTCGGAGTAGTAGTGGATACGTATTCAATTGTATCTCCCTGCACCAAAGAACAATAGTCGCATTCGGTGATTCTTGGACTTCGAATGGAGGTAAGCTTGAGACGCTCCTAATCGAGCCAAGAACTTGCTGACACTTACCCAACCCCTAGCCAATGGAACAGTCCCTCTGCCTCCTATGTTGTGGCCACCTTTGCCCTCTGCCGGCTCGCGGGTGACGTCGAATCGGAGAGCATCAAACGGGTTCATGTGGGTTGAAAATCTCGCTAATTCCCTAAGTGCAAAACTCCTGAATGTATAGTCCCCATTCTTTCGTGGGGATTCTCGGCTGATTCCCTACTCTTAGTACGCATGGGGTGGGGCTGTAATTGATAACTTTGCGTGGAACACTACAACTCCAGATAATGCAACGGTACTTATTGAATTTCTAGACCATGACATGGACATGTTTGATTTCTTCCGTAGGCGGTACAACGCTCGGACTTCGTCGCACAAACTCGTTTATTCCAGCTTCAAGGGAAATTTCTCGACCCTCTTGCACCAAGTCAGACTCTATACACAGTGGCGTTTGGCATCAAGTAAACGTCACGTTCAAACAAAAATTTACAATAAGTAAACTTACCTGCTCTTTCAAGTGACCAAGGCCAATTCTCAATCGGTGGGTGCCATAATCTCTTGCCGAGGATAGTAAAGTCAAAGCGATTGTTGAATCCGCGCAGCCGGAGGAAACTGGACACTGGCGTACGAAACCTACGTAATTCTTCTTTCACAATGACTTGATTAATACGATTAACTCAGTTCTAGGTTACCAAATTAGGCGAGCTGCAAGCCGGTGGCGCAAAAAATATCTTGATACACGGAGTAAGTTGTTGTGCAACATTTCAACGTATTATCGTCTCTAGCTCAGATTTTTTCACTGCTAGATGTATCAATCGCATACAAATACCGATATTCTACAGAACATGATTTTCGACTATTTACGTGAATCTCATCAAGTGAATGGGACTGCCTTCGCCTATGTCAACCTTCAAAAGTATGTTTTCCACACGGATTTTCCTTCTCATCTCCATGCTACTGTTTTATTCATCTCTGTCACGTAGTCTTTTCTCAGTGATCGCAAGCAAGCCCGAATCCTTCGGCTATCTCGGCAGTCCGACTTGTCTTGTCAGCCCGTCAACTACAGTTGGAGGATGCTCTGATCCTGATCACAGCGTATTTTGGATACGTATGTCTACTGTACTGTATGAACAATCGGACCTCAACTGACCACTATCACGTCCATCAGCTGGACACCCATCTCTAGTGACGCATCAGTTGATGAGCGAATATACTCTCGCTGTATTAGAAAAATGTGTTTCTGGATGAAATTCAACTCTTTTCTTTCTCTGTGTAATTCAAATAAATAGACTATCCGCTTTTCGAGTTGTCAATGTCAAGAGTCCATGTCACGCTCGCGTCAATAATCGCGCGTGATTCAATCACGTGGTGTGTGACCTAGTTCGTGTCCACAACCATTGACATTCAAGTTTGTCTCCCTACGTCAACTCCTACCACATCACGCCAAGTCGAGTAGCCAGATACAAAAAGCCAGGCTCTGCAATGGATCTTAATGAAGATGATGATTTAGCGAGGTTTGAATTGACTCCTACACTGGTGCTTCCCTTGAGCTTAATAATTCGTTTGCTAGGGCAATTGCGCTCAGTCTTGAGGAAGCTAACCAGAATCGCAAGGTTATCGAAATAGAAGACACTCCTGAAGATGAAGCTGAAGCTAGATTCCAAGCCGAACTTCAACGGGCTTTGGCTGCTTCGAAGGCTGAATCTTCGAATCAGATAGATGACGCAAGATCAGGAAGTCAAAGCCGACAGAGCACAGTTAATGCTCAAACTCTTACCGAACCAGAGCCACCTACTCAACCTTCAACCAACGTTCCAACAGATGGACTGCCAAACTTTCTATCGGAACGAGCTCAAATGGAAAAGGAGCGACTGGCGCGTCAGAAGCGCTTGAGACCTGACACCAGTACCACCCCTGATGACAGAGACGAGGATGCCGACGACGATAAGGAGCTACTAGAGCCACCCGCGAAGAGGCAACAGATTTCTCGCTCTTCTGGAGTGCATGCTGGTAATAACTCCACATTTCTGTCTAGCAAACGAAGTGTTGAAGCTCAACCACAAGCCTCAGTCAGTGTTTCCACAATTGATCAACTATTCTGGAACGGTGAGCTTCGACAAACTGCAACTCAGCACGCAGAACCGCGGAAGGATGGGAAACCAACGTTCAGGCTCACGGAGATATTGGGAAAGGTGTGTAGGTATTCAGCTCCATCATCGAGACACTTTCACGACTCGCGATTCTTGATAGAGATCTGAATTGGCTTTTGCTATCATATCCTCTTATGCTCTAGATCTTCCGTGGATATATGGGTTCTTTGACCGCTCTGTCCCTGTTATTGTGGTTGCTCAGCCAGATCCTTCCGGTGAAGCCAGTCTCAAGAATGTTTTCCCGAATTGGATAAGGACGACTCCACTCCTACGCGGAGGGCGAGGATGCATGCATATGAAGGTTAGATCCTCTTGAGCGCTTTCATTCGAATACGCTAATTAGTTACTCATAGTTCATGCTTGTAAGCGCGGTCATTGGAACATATACATATGATAAAAAGTCAACCTCTTCTTCAGTTGTTCTACAAGACTGGACGTTTGCGTGTTGTGGTGTCCACCGCGAATCTCATCGCATACGACTATCGCGACATGGAGAATGTATTTACCCTTTTCTTGATCAACATAGAACGCGTTCACTTAATATCCAACAGACGACTTGGTTACAAGACATACCACGACGAAACGAGCCAATACTACATGATCCTAAGGCCCCTCAAGATTTTCCGACCGTCCTACAAGGAGTTCTTCATTCGCTTCATGTACAACCGGCGCTCAGAACAATGACCAACGACAACGTCAGACATTGGTCTTTAAAACAATTTTGGTGTTTAGCTCAGACTGTTTTAGCACCCAAATCTGCCGATCAAATTAATCGACGAACTTCGAATGCGATGGGACTGGTCAAATGTGAGAGTCCAGCTCGTCCCCTCTATAGCCGGAAAACACGAAGGGTGGCCTGCTGTGATGAAGTGTGTTCTAGATTGTCATCGGATTGGAAAGTTTACCCAGCATATTTATGTTATAGGACCGGGCACCCGAGACTCATGCAAGTAGTCAGGAACATTGGACTGCGGACCGGGAAAGGCAAGAACTACAAAGATATCGAACTGGAATGTCAGGTTTGTCCTGATACTGTCTTGTTAAAGGGTCAACGTCTACTCACGTCTCACACGACGTAAAAAGGGATCGAGTATTGGGGTTTATACGACACAGTGGTTCAACGAGTTCCACTGGTCTGCGCGGGGCGAGTCAGCTGAAGATTGGCTAGATGAACCTAAGAAAAGACGGGAGAAGCTTCCTTATCCTCCCGTCAAAATCATATATCCGACTAAGGCTACAGTCCAGAAAACCATGCTTGGTGAACAGGTTCTTCGGCATTTATACCTTAAAAAATTCCTATAAGCTTACAAGACACTAATTCAGGGAGGTGGAACCTTGTTTTGCAGGCGGAGACAGTGGGCCGCTAAGAACTTCCCGAGTAACCATTTTTATGATTCGAAGAGCAAAGGCGGTCCGGTGCTGATGCATTCCAAGGTTTCGAATTACTCCTTTACTTTGTTACGAATTGGGGACCTTACATTACATCGCTTGCAGATGATCATCGCGACATTCAGACAAGTATCAAAAGGGAAGCAAACGCCTGGTTCCGACACGGAGGACGATTCTGACATCGAGGTAATTGAGCCTGCCGTAGGCTGGGCATATGTCGGATCACACAATTTCACACCGTCGGCTTGGGGTACTTTGTCAGGTTCTGGATTCAACCCAATTTTGAACGTGAGTACAATTCCCCCTTTTTGACCTAACGCCATCTGAAGCTTCAGATTTTTCCCAGGTATACAACTATGAACTAGGCATTGTTTTCCCCTTGAACAACAAGGAACACACAGATTCAGTCGCATGCTTTGAACGGCCACCAATCAAGTATGCAACAGGAGATGTACCTTGGGTAAGGTGTTTTCGCATGATGATCACTGCTGCTGAATTTACCGGGGACTTAAGATTCAGGAGGAATCCATTTACCATCAGAATGAATAGGAGTGTGACCAATGTCCGTAGCCTATGTTTGTATCCTCTTCACTTATCCTGAAAGGGAACAATAGGAGAAGGCTCAAAGAAGGTCGATGTAAAAGATGGTGTGGGTATCCCGAGATACTTATAGTAGGTCCGCACCTAGCCAAATGAGTCCCGCGGACCTGAACCCTTTTGTGCATTATCTTGATTGTGTGTGCTTTTCGACCGTGGAGCACTGCCCAATTCCCCAATTTCCAAAGTCTGACACCGTTTTGACTTGGCTTCGTGCGGAGATTGTATACGACAGTTGATGGGCAAAATAGACTAGAATTGTAGACGGAAATGTTTCTATTTGACAGGCGCCACATCACATATTGACCACTTGCCACAAAGGACCCACATCACAACTCAGTTAACAAATGACAGTACATTTTCATCGACACCTGAAACCTAAAATGTGACACTGTACCTGGGCTGCACTGCAATTGTTTTCGAAGTGTATGGGTCAGAAGAAGTTACAAGTGACAGATTGATTGAATGTATTGTTACTGTGCTAGTCGGTCTACACATTAAATTAAAGTGTAATGTGGAGTATCAATATAATAAAGGATACAAACGAGTGGATACATGACTTTGAGTGAGATTACAGGGGATGATTATACAGCCAGTAAAACTATCGAGATTAGCGCGAACAGCAACGAAAGCGAATTAGCGAACTCAATAAATATATGGAAGTGGTCCTTGGTCGTGTAACTAGAATTAGGAATGGGAATTTAGCTCATAAACTGAGAGTGTAATTATGCGATTTTAGGGCTTGAGCGTAAACGATCGAATATTTGATCTAGTTGGGATTTGTATTCCTCTTCAACAGCCTTGCGTCGAATGTTGCCTTTGGTTGCGGTCCTGGGTAGAGATTGTGGTGGGACGACGATGATCATGTCGGTGGTTGTGATCCGTTCGTGGAGATACCGTCTTGAATGGAAATGTCTCGTTTTACGGATAATCTCCTTCTTGATCTTTTCGGGATCCATATCTGAAACGGTTTCAACGAACATCACAGGTGATGGGCGACCCGAGCCCACGACGACACAGTTGGAGATGATGTTTCCACACATGACCATGGCATTGTGCTCAATGGCTCTATGATAAATTGATCAGTCAGTGATCTTGTGGAGATGATGATATGATCGGAGCGTACTTTGTATCGCAGCGCAAGCTATTTTCAGACTTGATCCAGTCGTCGTCTCGACCACTGAAGACGAACAGTCCAGGGGAGACTTCCTGAAACAAGTCTCCAGTATGGAAGTCACCATCTTCATGCCTCAGCGAAGGATGAGGACAGTCTGATGACTCTGCAGGAATAATCAGTTCCATCAAGCGCGCGGTGGACTGGTGACTGCCGGCGGCTTCTGGCGTCGTTGAGACGAATCGGTAGTTGAAACCATCCAGGGAACGGAGCAATCCAGCATTACGCTCTGCACCGCCCACGGAGAGGAGGATAGCACCGCACTCAGTACTTCCAAAGAGGTTCTAATTTGATTAACAAATTAGTATTCGAAGATTGCAACAGTGATGGAAGACGGACCCGAAGTTTGAGTCCATTTTTGTAACCCCACTCCACGTCCTCCCGCGGCAATGGCAAGCCAGTGTAGACTATGTCGTCGAGACCTTGCAGGAGGGTCAATAGTTTCGGGTCCAATCGCGCGGCTTTGAAGTGATTGGAAAGAAAAGAGGCGAACAGATTCAACCGGTTAAGCCCTGCATAGTGGATCATGTCGACTAGTTCCGTGGACGGATAAGGGATAGCCGTTGGCTGGATGACACACGACCCGTGCTGAAGACTTCCTAGGAGCACTAAAAACACCGGCTTTGTCAGTTACGTGAGAATACAAATGCCTAAATGAGCGTACTGAATGATTGAGCGATATGGCACATGCTACCCCTGTAAAGATTGTGAGCATTTTGCATTTTTCACGGACAGCTAACAGGACGACGTACAACCAGACAGTGACATCTTGATCCTGACGCTCTGATGTCCGTGGGGTGGATATCTGGTTTGACTTGGAGATTGCGCCATCAAGCCAAGAGAAGGTACAGGGGACAAGCTTCGGGCTTCCTGATGTAGAACCGCTGGTGTGGAAGATGAAGGCGATCCCTTCCGGCAAAGGGGCCGAAACTGGAGGCAATGGCTCATCATCCATTTCGGAGACTGTTGAAGTTAGAGATGGGTGTGTGGGGAGGGTGCAATCGGTAAGGATAGAGGCATAGGCCTGATCATGTATGAGAGCTTTGGCATTCGACTTGCGAAGGAGCTCGTAGACCACGACCGCGCTGGGGAGCCTCAAGCTAAAGAGTTGTGGGGTATAACCGGCTCTTGAGATACCGTATATGTGGAGAGCATCGATATAGGTGAAGCCTCCGATCCTACATTGAGCATAGTGAGATAACGAACTCAAAGACATCGTTGTGAGCTACGTACCATAGACCGACGACTGAATTAGGAGATACACCATCGCGTGTCAAGACGCGTCTCCAATATTGAGCATAAAGCTCAACGTCCTTCCAAAATTGCTGGTACGTGATAGATGCCCATTTCTCTACGCGGCCAGACGAAGCATCGGGTTGGGGGATCTTGAAGACAGGCAAAGAGGAGTAGCGAGACGCGCTTGCCTCGAGAACGGTGAGATGGCTACTGAGATTCATGGGGACAAAGGGAAGGGGATGAACTGAGTACCTCGGGAAGAGGTGGCCTCTCTTTTATAGGAATACATATTGGTTCGAAAGAGTGAACCGTGAAACATCCCAGGTCGGGCGCTTGTTACCATCTGTCCCAAGAGGAAATCGAATTGATTGACAAGCTGCAGTTCGGCGCTAGGGCTGTGTGCCAGTGTTCAACGTTCAATGTTGAACGGCAGATATCTTTGCACCGGAAGGTACCGTCCAGGTACCGCCCATAAAGAGCCACGCAAGTGTAGCAGATACTTCGTCGTCCATAATTACATCCGGCTGAATCGGCAACTCCATATCACGACTAGTCGCTGAAACGTCTGACGGCAGACAGACCCAGTTGAACCGACCAAACATCGGGGGATGACTCGAGCCTAACTCTTCTTTGTACAGCTGCTCAATTGACAACCCTCCATATTCATCCAAAATGATAGATAACACCACAGGCTTCAGAAGCTCGAGTGAAGCTGGAAAATACGGGTCGCCGGTCCTGGCTGAACGCCGATAAGATCGAATGCAACAAAAAGCTGTACGTCAGCGCGCTTCGTGGTTAAGAAAACATATCATGCAGAACCACGACGAAACGAAGCTCTCCCGAGTCGGTAACCCTCATCACTGGTGGTCAGGCTGTGGAGAGCTCAGAGGACACAAAATGCTCTGCTGGCCCAATCCACGTGGTTTGATTGGTTAATTGGTTGATTACCGGAAACTGATTTTTTCACCCACGAAACCACTTCGACATGACACCGACAGACCCGTGTACTCGTAGGTGTCACGCGTCTCATTGCGAAAGCAACCCCCCATGCTATGCACATACTATCATTCCGCGTCACTGCGTATCCAAAGGTAGGCATTTCTCCTTATAGAGAAGTATATCATAACATATGTCATTTTGACTCCTCCCGAGTCAGTGTCACCTTTGCTGATCCTTGTAGTGACTCTTATCCTTGATTTTTGTTATTCCTGTAATTCTGCTACGCATCGGGTTCACCGGGTATGATCCTCTCATACAGGAGATACTGTAGAATTCACCACAGTCCGTCCCCTCTTTGATGGCCGGTTGTTGGGAAGTGCCGGCATGCAGTGGTTGAACGACCTCAGTTAAGTGTTGCAACTGAGGCAGTTAGACGTAGAAAAGATACATCAATTTCACAGCCTTACTGACTCTTTAAACCTGTAAGTCTTATAATTGTTTCACCAAGTTCTGGCAAATCTAGATACCAGCGGCTGACATGGACCAAAATCGGAAGCAATTGACTTCTGTCGTCTGACAGAAGAGGATTAGGGGCTCTTCAGGTTTCTCTTTCCCTCATCTCCTTCACTTTCTACTCCTCGCAGGTCGAACTTTCTTCTTTCGTTGCTCTGGAAGCCTACTTGTGATCATTTTTTATCTTTACCATGAGCTCCAGCTTGACGCAGGAACCGGACGCCAGCTCAACGTCAATGGCTCAAGTAACTGGACCGATTTTTGCAGAAAATCCTTCTACGTTCACATCCTCCACTTTCTCAGGAGTCACGCCTAGTCAGGCGGTTTCCGCAGCAACCGCTGCGCCACAGTTTGTCGAGACGATTGCCGCGACGCCGTCGCAGTCGAGTCAGCCTCTTCTGACAATATTGGTTGCCCCACCGACTTCTTCTCTGGAATCCGTGTTAGCTAGCTCGCCGACGTCATCTGGTAACTCTGTGTCTTTGTCGTCTACCCCCGTCCTGCTCTTGACTGTCACACCCACACCGACCGCGACGACAACAGTTCTCGCCTCTGCTGAGTCTTCTTCTGCTGAGATACCACTAGCATCCGAAACACCTACGGCAACAACAGTAACTCAAGCCATCGTCCAAGTGCCTTCTTCGTCTGCTTCCCAAGCTGCCGGAGACACCACGGTGACCGAAGGAGGTCATCACGCGCCATTCTACATCGCAGTTATTGTCGGAACTATCCTTGCCATAGGTCTCATCGCGGCTGTGATAGCATGGGCAGTCCGTCTCCGGATGCATGCACGACGTAGGCGCGAGAGCCCCCTAGTTCCATGGGCAAATCATCATGAAGAACACTGCGAACTCGAGGCGGCCCGTGATGCGACCTTTATTGGCCAGCCGATCAATAGGTCGGGCTCCAAGGATATCAGCAGTCAGGACGTTATCCCTTGGGAACCTTGTGGCGACCGTGACGTGGGGGAACCTAAGCGCCCTAGATCTGGTAGTTGCGTACGTAGCTCGATACATTCTAGTCTGGCCCCCGGTCCTGCGCCATACCCTGTCCAGGTACCTAATGTCGCCTACCCATCCCCATATTATCACGGACACGTCACAAGGGATGCTAACTTGTCTTCAGAAGGGAGTCTGGATGAATATCATAGCAGCGCTTCTTCACTTGGGCCACTACAAGTTGCGAACCGGACGCCAGGGGACACTTCACCATTCTCGAGCTGTACTTCGACGCCTGTAAACCTGTACACTGGGCATGTGGGAGGCACCGGTACTAGTGACCATAGTGACCATGGAACTCGACTGAATCCGTTTTCAGAACCATATGCCAGTGAGAGTATTCCACGGTCGGATATCCCCTGGTCCAGAAACACTGATGAGACCTGGAATACTGCTCATTCGCTTGGTCGCACGCAAAATCCGAGCCAGGAGACGATATCGGATGACTCTCATAGCTGGACGGCGTCTCTCAAGTCGAACTTTACCTATGCATTCAATACAGTAGCAGCGAATCTACCCTCTGGCGCCGCGCTGATGATCAACAGGGAAGATAAGAATCTCGATAACCTCTCACCCCGACCCACTCAAAGCTCTGGTCGACGGTCTCTTTTCTCCACTTTCTCTCCGAGTCGGAGTGACAACACCGCGCGCGACCCTTGGACTCTCGAAGAGCGTAGTGACGGTACAGGACGGGTCCTTTTTCACGACGTGGAAGCAAACGCAAACGGCGATAGTATTCATGGACTCACAGCATCCAAGTCTCAGCTTGTCGCCGCGCGCACATCAACGCGCGACTCGTTCTCCTCCCCCCTAACACAGCCACTGCGATCCGTGATGCTCCAACATGATGCAGACGACACGGTCACACAGCGCGGACGAGCGCTTCGCCAGCCAAGCATGCGAAGGACATTTTCTAATGCAAGCTCATGCAGTGCTTACTCGATGGCATCGGCTATTTCTTCAGTCCCGCGCCTACCGGAACTCTCACGACACAGCACGATGAAGTTGGATAGTCCGATGGGTACTGTCTTCGAGAAGGAGGAAACGGATGGACCTCAACGCCGTTCTCTCAAACGCCCCACCACACTCGCTGTTGCGCGGTCGTCGTCGTCGGGATGTTCTGTTCAATCATATTATTATGGGACGGAGATTGATGGCGCGGAGTCTACAGACGGCGATATGTCCAAACAACAGGCACTTGTGGATAGGAGGCGAAGAAGTAGGAGGGTTGTCTGAAATTTGAAACTCGTGTATTGGCCTCTGAGATACTTAAATTGCATTGGAATTGTACAAAGTCAGAACCAGAACGAAAAGCTAATTGAGGTCGTCTAGACAAAACAGATTGATGGTATCAATTTCTAGTGCTTCGCGGGTGGGAACTAGTTATGTTACGCGCTAATATAACAAGATTTATGTAAATGCTAGTGTATCTAGAGAGATGCTCAGATCAGATCAAGCGCGACGAAAGGTAAGACACAACAACTCACAAAGTACAATTACCAGGACATTGTCGCTATCGGACCCTTTGGGAATGTCCTCACCAACAACTTCCTGATCTCATCCATAAACAAAATACCTAACGCCAGCGGCAGCGGGATGAGCCAAAACTCGACGGGTACTGACGCGGTCCCAAACAACCTCTGGATGCCTGGAACTTCCGTCACGAAAACTGCAATGACGAAAGCGAGGAGGGCTCCCGCAAATAGCCAGGGATTCCTTCGTTTCGCTCGAATCGGGTCGGCCTGGAGAATAGAGAGCCGTTTGTTGCGGACTGAAAGGAGGTTGCCCCATTGAAGAATGACGACGGTGACGAAATACACTCCCTGACCAACCGCGTTGAAGTGATCCAGCTCGACCTGCGTATGTCCATAGAACCCGTCTGTGTATTTCTCAAAGGCGAGGAACAAAGCGTGTGCAGGAATACCGGCGTATTTCCACATATAGAGGAAGAACATCGCGTGTGCAGTAATAGTCTCCATCATTCCAATGAACAGGTATGCTTGAGTATAGATCTTGAGATTGATGAGGTGATCCGTTTTGTGATTGCGGGGAGGAAGCGTAAGGAGGTCGAATTCTTCCTTCTCCATAATGAGCGAGAGGCAAGGCGAAAGGTCCGTGAAGCAACAGATGATAACCATGAGGAATGAAGAGAGGGGGAGGGGGACACCTAGGTAGACGTTCAAGATGACAGGCCATGCTTCGGACCAGCTACCTGCAGGCAACAGATACGCAATGACCTTCTGCAAATTCTGGAAGACCAGACGTCCGAGACGGATACCACCGATAATTGAGTCGAAATTGCCCATGAGGACGAGATCTGAGGCTTCGATCGCGACATCACTCCCAGAGACAACAGCGACGCCGACATCAGCGGCTTTGAGCGCCGGAGCGTCATTGACTCCGTCTCCAGTAACGGCGACAACATTATCCCGCTTCTGGAACGCGTTGACAATGCTCAGCTTCTGCTCAGGGGTTGTCCTCGCAAACACGATCTCCTCATACCGCGTAACAACATCCCAATGTTCCTCCGTGAGCAACACCAGATCTTTCCCTTCCAAAACAAGACTTCTCTGGATCCGATTGGCAGGATTACGGCAGCTGGGAAACGGTCCGCTAGGCGTCTCGTTCATCTGTTTATTTACATCCGCGAATGAATCAGGAACAGCATGGGTGGTGATAATCCCAATTTGGCGACCGATCGCAGCGGCGGTCAATCCAAAGTCACCAGTTACCATAAAGAAACGGACACCGGCTCTCCTGCACTCTTTGACGGTACTCGCAGACTCAGGTCGAGGAGGGTCCATGAGCCCTAGAAGGCCGACAACAGTCAATCCTTCTACGCCGCTCCTTGTGACCTCGGTGCTGAAGTCGTTCGAACCGATAGGGGTGTAGGGAGTGTAGTGGCGCATGCAAATGAGGATGACACGTTGACCGAGACGGGACCACTGTTCCTGAATTGCGATAAGTTTAGAACGGGCAGAAGAGTCGAAGGGTTGAATATCGTTCGTAAGGGCGGAAAAGTAGGATGTGCAGCTGGGCATGAGGACGTCGGGGGCGCCTTTGACGAAAATGAGGCTTTCTGCGGGGGAAGATGGGGAGGGGGGAGAAGAAGCGGAAGTGTGCATAGTAAGCATCCATTTATTTCGCGAGTTGAAGGGGATTTGGAAAATCTCGGTATTGGAAGTGCGGACGGCAGATGCGTTGCCAAAGGACTCGACGAAGCGGAGGATAGCACCATCTGTTGCGTCGCCGTTGATCTCTCGGTCCTCGAGGGGAAGTTCGGCAGTAGCACCATCAAACCTAGCGCCGCTGCAAAGAACAGCAGCTTGATAGAGATGGCGGAGCGCTTCGCTTTCTCCATCCGTATTGGACATCAAATTCTCCCGGAATTCTTGAGCTGTGTATGTCTCGTCGACAAACCCAGCAGACATGACGGACATCCTATTCTGCGTGAGCGTGCCTGTTTTGTCGGAGCAGATGACGGTGACGCAGCCTAGAGTCTCGACCGTCGACAGAGACTTTGGGAGAACAGAGATAGCTTTCATACGACGAGCAATGAGAGAGAGGGTGAGTGTGACGGCGATCGGCATGCCTTCGGGGATAAAGGCAACGATGCAGCCCATGACATCATTCAGCATGGCCACAAGGCTCATGAACTTCGGATGCTTGGGATGAAGCCATGCAAGCCAGACGATGAGGATACTTAACGCGAGAACGACAGTAAAGAGGATGATGAGTCGGATGAAACGCGTGATCTCCTGCTGGATGAGTGTCGGCTTGATTTTGGTCTTATTTGTGAGCTTGGAGATGCGACCCATGACGGTGCGCGACCCTGTGAGGACTACGATCCCTTTTGCGTGCCCGTTGGTGACATGTGTTCCCATGAGAGCAACGTTTGGCGCCTCAAGGAAGGTCTCGCCTAACGAATGGACGTTGCCTTCGATCTCTTCTGACTCGCCAGTAAGCACAGCGCGGTCGAAGCGTACATCGCCGGATGTTTCAATGAGCCGCATGTCGGCGGGGACCTTGTTTCCAACATGAAGCATGACGACGTCACCGACGGCGAGCTCTGAAGCAGGTATTTTGTTTGTCTTGCCTTCGCGGATGACAATACATTCCGACGGGAGGAGATCGAGGATAGAGTTCATGATGCGGCCAGTAGACCAGTCCTGGAAGGCTGAGAAGGTGGCCTGGGATAGGATAACGAGAATAACGACAATGGCAAGGGCGAGGTTAGTGGGAGAGGGAGGATCGCTGAGGGGACGCCAACAGATGAAAAATATGATGACGCCGACCCAGAGGATGGAGCAGAAACCGCCAAAGAGATATCCAAGAAGCTTCCAAATGTACTTCGGTTTTGCCTGAGCTATCGTGTTCTTCCCGTCTCTTTGGATATTGCGAGCTGCTACGACATTATCGAGTCCATAGTCCGCAGCGATACCGAACATACCGCAGAGCTTCTCAACAGAGACGTTGTGGAACGTAAGCTGCTCGAAAAAATTGACCACGTCGTCCTTGGGTTTTCCAGGATGCTGAGACTCTGTGACTTGAATAGAGAGGGTACGGAATCCGATGGGAAGGGACAAATTTGGATTGGGAGAAGATGAATCATGATATGCAAGCCCTTGAGCCACAGGGCGAAGCTCTTCGCGAACATCTTCAAAACGCGGTTTGTTGGGAATTTTTTCCTCCCCAGATTCAAGCGAGGCATTATCTATATCGGCACCCATTATCTTGCTGAGAGGGGTCAGATGGATATTATTAACCACAGAAAAACGTCTCACATATCAAAGAGCTGATTTTAGCGATATAAATTCAGAAAGCGGCAGAGAATACGACAAGATCTGGTTTAAAAAAGCTAATGAGAAGTTGAGATGCAGAAGAGAAGTAGGTCATGCTCACCAGACCGTTTGAAGGGAGAAGATGGGACAAAATGAGGCAGTCGCGCGATTAAAAGGCGTCGCGCCACTGCCATATGGGAAACGACAAACAATTGCACAGTGGATGCGGATCTTGTGTCATCAACAGCGGGAATTTTGCCTGAGGAGGACTCGGTGGCGAAATCCCCTCAATTGCGAAACCACTCGTTACCGACATCAGAAAAAATGGAATCCAAATTTAAACAATCATCGGCCGACTCCTGAAAAATTTACTAGGATAATCTTTCCTTACAGGACTCTATAGAGTAGCGGTGGAGAGGCAATTAAGGGACACATGGTGACACTGGACAGAGAACCTATGTAGATCGAACTAGCAGAGATCATAAATGATTAAATTGATTTCCATTCCGATCATTTGCTTATGTCACCAGTGATGTCAACTTTTACTGCAGATACAGTCGGACGTAATAAATTTCGTTATCTTTCCATGTGCTCGGTTTATGCTATCTCCTCTTCTCTCACTGCCTCCATTCATCTCCTCGGAATATACCCAACGTTCTTACGTGCGACAATATCAACAACTTTTTCTTCACAGGTTGTAGCCGTGAGATATCCTTGAACTCTTTCTGGTGAGTTTGCCAGGATTCCATAGCTGAGCTGCTCAATTTTCCCTTGTCAGACCGTCACTTATCATCACCATCTCGCGTCGTTAGGACACGGAGCTTCAGGAATTTATGCCTTCATAGACTCTAAGGGTTTGTACTGATTTCAATTTGGTCTGTAGTATCGAAATGAACGGATGAAAGCTAATGTTACTGAAGTATGTCGGCAAGGCCGGAGTCAGTTTTTCCCGATGGGATACGGGCAGGTTCAACCCACAATGTGCCAGTCTAGAAGGACGAGAGCAACTTAGCGTTTGGAGATGTCAAGACTCAAACTCGTAGAGTGAGTTTCAAGTCACTTTTTCGAGTAAGATGTTTGAGCAGATTTCCCTCTCTTGATAGTATAGATCATGTAAGTACTATCAAACTAATAATATATCAAGTCCACTTCTACAGAGCAATATCGGACCGATCTCCGTGGAAAACCATTTCCTCTCTACAAGTACAATATGTCCTTGGATGTGCAGGATATATATCGACATCGCAAGCTCTCTTGAGGGCGTGCTCATTGACTCCATGAAATTGACCCCGAACGAATAGAATGTCTCTCGCGAATTTCAATAACCCTCTGCAGATCCTCAGCACATCTTTACATCTTTGGGAATTTCATTGATTCAGCGACATCTGCTGTATTGCATAACGAGTCAAGCTCCTTTTATAGGCCTCCTCAGTCGTGCTGAGTTCCTTAAAACTTAAGGGGCCACCACTCATATGTGTCCTCTTTCCCCCACTCATCATTCATAGTTATTAGTGAGGCAAGAGCGAGAACGGAACCTGATGGAAGTCACATTAGGGAATACGATCGGCGTAGCTTTCGTGGGGACGATGTTATCTGCCATGTACGTCTTCTTCTTGACGACTCACGCGCAATGTTGATGCCCTTGCGAAGTCTTTATGGAATCCATCTTTTTCGCCTCGTCGAGATGTTAATCATAAAGCTGTCTCTGTATAGCTCGGTATAGCCATAAACGTACGTTACACTTCTTTTGTGATAACGATAGATCATGACATACCTATGGGTTTTCAACAGGCGGGTATTGTCGTCGCTGTACAAACGTTGTATACTTTGTATGTGTGGAAGCGTGGATCTTTTTGGAGATATGTGTTATGTGACTTCTACGGTTGACCTTGTTTTCAGTTGGATATAAACTTCAGCGCACATGGCCTATCATTGTGGTAAGTTTAGTACCGTGGGGTACAGGTTAATAGATATCTGAACAAGATTATTATAGGCCCTAACTGTTGCTAGTGGTAACGGTAAGCTACGTGCCGGTCTTGGCGCGAAGATGTGAACTAAATACAGATGATTGACACTCAATAGGCATTGCCATTGGTAAGAGAATCTTTCTGTTGTGATAATGGATAATATTGATAAATAGGTTTCTATGCAGTATTTGTTGTTAAGACGTAAGTTTGAACCTACAGCTCCAAGTAGTCTCAACATCTTGGATCCTTCCTGTTAGATATGGCATTTCAACCTTCGCCGACATATCAGGCACGTCTGTAAGCCCAAGTTTACTCCTCAATTATCAGCAGTCTATATATCCTTCAAGTGTTGCAGTGGGTTGTCTATGCATCTTTCGCATGGTCTACCACAATCGACATCATCATCGCTGTTTCTATCTGTTTTTATCTCCGTAATAAATCTGCATTTTCCAGGTAAGTCGTACTGGTTATTGACTTCCCTCCGAGTCACCACCAATCACATTACCAGAACAAACCATAAGATTGTGATACTTGTACGAATGGTATCAATTTCCGGTTTTTTTACAACGCAAGTTTTCCTTCCGGCTTGACCCAGGTAGCCTGCTAACTTTTCTTCTTGAATTGTCTGCTCTTTGACGGTGCTTATCACTGTAAGAGGTTCATATAACTGACAATGTTCCAGATTTTGATCTAGCCTTGCTAGTACGCAATTATGCCGAATAATCTTGTGTTCCTTAGCATCAATTTTCTTTTACCCGAATGTGAGATCAATTCTCAAACTCGGGATCGACTGATATCGATATTCGTCGCTCATAACTTCTACTAGTGTATATCAACAGTTTCCTTGCAATGTACGTTGATTCCACTCCTATAAAAAATTCATTTTTGACCATCACAGGTTAAATGTTCGCCCAGTTTCCCGTGAAAAGGATCTATCTACAGCTTCGAAACTTGTGAATATGATCGGAACAACCCCGCACGCTGGACAAAGAACTAGGGATAAGCTGAAATCAGCGTTCGATCTGGAGGGTGGATCTAGATCTGTAAGTTTTTGAACCTTATATTAGAATTCACTTCTGTATTTATTCGAGGCCGCTTAGACAGCGCCACCTGTAGCACCGCAAGGCAAAGGTCATACTCCTGATACAATATTAGTATGCTTCTTCGATCCGTGATATCATATCAAGTAGTCAGATTGACAAACTTTCCAGGCACCGGTCAACGAGATCATGCCTCCTCCTCAACATATACGAATCAGCATAGGCAGCCATCTAACGATATAAATTACAAGCACTAAGATAGAGTTGGATGTTATACCGAGGGTTATCGTAATTATAGCAACATGCCATGAATGATCGGCTTGTACGCTATCTCAGCTATCTATCTGACATCTGCCATGGATCTACTACGGAAGCACACAGAACTCAAGTATCTTGAGCAGACTAGAGTATCCCAAGTTCAATGGTAGATGATTTTGTTAGGTTTCATCAGCAGTAGCAAATACTCACAGAAGATGGTTGATTTTTCGGAAAAGTCGATAGAAAGTATTCACTAGTATTCAGAGGCTTTGAAACGCATACACGCCTCAGAGATCAGCGACGCTTCCCCCAAGCCTGTCGTCTCCTCAACCGGGGCCCTTGACGACCACATCACCCCAACCACCGTCACCTGCATTCTAGGGCGACTCGGATTGAAGCTCTCCTTCAGCTGATTTATCACAACAATTACTTGCGAAGAAGGCAAAGTAGAGATTTCCGCCCGTGCCACATTCAGAGGCGCTTAAAGAACAGTAGAGCGCAATGAGTCACGATCAAGACTTTCAGGTATGCGTCAGTTAACTACCTTGATCAGTTTCGAAGCTACATAAGAAAACATGATAGAGAAGTTCGATATTTTCTTCCAGTTATGAAACATTTCGCGTTCTCTGTACATTAATATTGTTCAGATATCAGTCAAGACATAAATCATAGCTCAACAACACCTCCCAGTACTAGTGTTAATAGATGGATAACCGATCGATGTTGATCCAACTATCCCGTTTGCTTTTAAGGTAGCAATAAGCAACCATGAATCCATATCTCAATGAATGACACACTCTGACTGATCGACAAGAACTGGCGTAGACTTGAGGACAAGCTTGACAGTCTTGACCTCGAAACCGCGGAAATCCAGACTCAGGACACCTGACGTCCCAGAATCTTCTCCAGGGGAGATGTTCAACTCGTCATCCTCCTCCTCAAGAAGATTTGTGAGGTATGCTTTGGCGATGGACAAGTGGCCACCAATCCTGATCCTAGCCTTGGCATGGCCGCCGAATGCCTCGTAAAGACGTAGTACAATGGTTGTCAAGCCCACATTCTTTGAGAGATCGTCCTTGTCCCCACGTTTGACGGTTTCGAGGAAGACGTTACGCGCGCCCTCGATAGTAAAAGGAGAATGAAGATGAGACATGGTAGCATCTCCGTCCTTAGGCACATATCTCACTGTCGTTCAACGTAGTGAGTGCGGTGAGTAGGATAACACAGTACGACTGACCTCGAAGGGGTGAATTGTACAGGTAGGCCGCTACAGGAACATCTGACTCCAAGAAATGACCTTCATGAGGCATGACCGCCCATGAGAACTTGTGCTCTCCTGTGTTCAGATTGATTATAGGGTACCGATTGGGAAAAAGAGAAGATAGCTGAACTAACCTTGGTCCTGTTCAGCATCAGGAGCAGTCGCAGATCGAAGAAGGGATATGCGAAGCATATTTCCGATACAGGAAAACCCGTATTTCGACTCTGAAAGGATAGCCACACCATATCCGAACTCGCTGAGGTCCGCGTACTAATTCTAAATTCAGGAAAGAAGATTAACAAGGGTTTTTGGACTTACTTTATGTCCGCAGACCTCGAACTAATGATGAAATGACATAAGGCGCCGAGTAATGTCAAGGTCACGACATTACGTACCTTAGCAATGTCCCAGGTAGTATTCTTGTGGGTAGGTCGTTGGACGTGTCCAAACTGAGTTTCATACGTAGCATTGTCGCTATGAATATCCAAAGGCAATTCGACTGTCTCGTTTATCAGCGGGGGTATATATTATTGGTAAGATGAACGTTATCACATTTGAGGAACTCATGGCGCTGACGCCAGTCTACCACCGCGTCGAAATGGAACAAGGAACGCGAGTTTTCCTTGACGGTAGCTGGACCAAAATATGAGGGTTAAAAATGAGTGATGAAGCAGATAGCACTCGCTTCACCTGTGATAGCATCCAGGGAAATCTTGTGATGGATCAGTTCATGAGCTATGATCGAAGGATATAAAGTAACCCACAATAACTTCAATAGTACTTTTATCGTACTTAGTCACCGCTTTGACCGAGCCACAAAGAGGACCTTGGGCAACTACCGAGACATTTGTGAATTCAAGCTGCTTGGCGGTCTCCAGATGGTGGATTTCGACATCTGAAGTGCTGGCTTATAAGAAACTGAGATAATTATTTAACAAAGGCGAACCCCAAGCATCCCAATAGTTGGGTTGATCTTCGAAGATGACTAGGCCACCGGTTGCGCCTGGGCTAATCAACTCGCGACTGCAAAAAAGGCAGGGTTGAGTCGTAATTAGTGTAAGATTTTACCTCTAGATCTGAACGTACCCTAATTTGACATCCAACAAGCTGGTAATACGACCCTTGGAGATTGTGAGCTGGACAGACGAATTGCGCAGAA
Organism: Termitomyces sp. K1Aa; assembly: GCA_018221735.1. NCBI lineage: Eukaryota > Fungi > Basidiomycota > Agaricomycetes > Agaricales > Lyophyllaceae > Termitomyces > Termitomyces sp. K1Aa. Next base: position 35,737 of record JABAJX010000017.1, read on the forward strand.
CGAAGTTATCCTTTCCATTGGTGTAGACTATGTAACTGGGTTAGCAAAGTACAAGGAAGTACGTTGTAGATATAACGACAGACCAGACACAGGGAGAATCTGAGCATGCAGACCAGTCTCGGGCGTACAAATCGACCCAACATTACCACCATCCGGAGTATTCATCACAGCATATCCCACCGTTCGATCACTCGAAGTCTGGAGAACCTGAGACTTGAGGCCCGAGTTAGCACCGACGAGGGGTACTTGGATGACATCGGAACGCCGGAAGAAGGTCGTGTTAAAGCCCACTATCTTGCCAGTGGGCGGCAGAGCTTTGACGCTAGTGCTCGCATTCAGTGCAACAGAGTCTGGGAACAGGACACTGAAGGCATCGTTCAATAAGGATTCGCCATCCTTCTTTACCTCTGCGTAAAGCTTTTCGGCATCTTCATACACCATGCCTCTGGACCAGCAGTGTGAGTATTGATCGTAGGCCGAAAGGATGAAGTCTCGTACATGGCAGATCCAGGAAGGACTGGACATCGGAGGTAAGCTAACATCATTCCAGGTAAGGCAGCCAGTACTTACCATCATGGACTAACCGAAAAAAGTGGCAATTAGTCTTTGCTGTACAAAAGACTATTGGTACATACACTGATTTAGCAAAACCTTCTCCCAGGAATCGTCGATCGCTTGCTTCGGGTAGACGTAATCCTTCTTGTACAGCCTATACAATGATGCAAGAGTGGCAACATGCTGATTTATAGTGCGGATGCTCGTCAACTGATCAAGCATAAATTGTGGATGTGGTCACGTACCTCGACGTCACGAAGCAATATCTCCGAGTGTCTATTGCCTTTCTTAATAGACCCTATGCCCATCATCAGTTGGATCAAAACATCCTTCAAACAAGGAACGAACCATGGGAGGTATAGGTACCACGATGGAACTGAGGTTTGATCAGTAGTGAATGCTAGGCTGAATGAATGGTAAGACAAGAACCATACTTCAAGGTATAATTCCCCATGCCTAAAACACATTCGAGTCAAGAATAATCCCCGAACAATCAATAGGAACAGGTTCACCAATTCGGAAGAGTCTTCCCAGCATTTGAAGCTCTCGAGAGTTCGTCAAAGAACTCATCGACAGAATGACCCATGCTAACTGGTGGGAGCTCGCGATGGGTGTTGGTCACAGCGCGGATACGACGGAGCTAATCAGGGGAAGATTGAGCATGAGATCAAGGTCGACATGGAAAAATCGAGCGCATACATTCTCCAACATCGCCGCCAACGGACCTCCTCCACCATCACCGTTTCCAAAGACAAGAAGTGCAGCTTGGGAGGACTCTAAGTTCTGTATATGCGACTCAGCAGCTGCTGAAGCATGCAATAATATGATCAAGGAACCTTATGATTATTCTGCCCTTTGTTGATATCTCCAACAGTTGCTTGAGCAGTGTAGGTATCGACTGGGTTGAAGATGAGTGCGGACGAAGGGGTTGAAAGTTTGTACGATCCGAACCTGGTGTCATGTGGCATAGAACTTGAGTTCCATCGATGCCAACCCAGTTGAACGTGGTGTGGGGAAAGACGTTGCTAGGACCAGTCAGAATACATCGAACATTAGTACGATAAGGAAAACATACATGTTATTCCTAAATGCCACCACATATCAGCCAGTCTCCACGACAGAACGGGGAGACCTACCAAGACAGCTTCTGGGTAAAGAAATAATCCATGCCTATACACCGATCATCTTATCAGTATACCATTCACATCATCAAGAGAACACATACCAGCACCCCTGATCAACTGTGGTAACGCCCCAGTTAACCCAAACGAATCAGGTAACCACGCCGTATCACATCGTTTCCCAAATCTCGACTCGAAATACCTCTGTCCAAACACGAACTGCCTTATCAGCGCTTCGCCCGAAGGCATATTACCATCGTTCTCAACCCATGATCCGCCAACAGGCTGGAACTTGCCCTCGAGGACTTTGGCTTTGACTTTCTCAAAAAGTGGTGGGTAAAGCTGTAATGAGGAGGTGAGTTGTTGGTTTAGGGTGTTTGGTCTTAGGGGGTGGAATGGACGAGACGGACTTGTTCTAGCCATTTGTACTGTTGTGCCGAGCTGCATGTAAATCGGTGTTCGGGGTATCGTTCCATGAGGTCGACTTGTGTAGACCAAGACCTCGCGACCTTTTGCTGAGTGACACGGTAGGGCCAGAGCCTGGAGAGCGTTAAGCACAGGTAAATACAGGTATCGGTGATACGTACCAAGCGGTATCAATATGACAACTACACAACGTCAATATATCGAGATGATGCAGTAGTTTCCACTTACTGTCCTGTACGAGAATGAGCTTTGGTTATGAAGAAGGATAGAGTACGTTACCAATTCCCCAAATTTGCCCATCCTTTGGTCCCTCATCATAGATGCCCGCACCCCTTTTCTCCCAATCTTCCCCGAATACGCTGTCTGCAATCTTGCGTCCATCGCGGATGCCCTGTAAGTCGCCCCTCTTGAATACATTCATGATTTCATTTGCAGCTACGAGTGCTTTGTTCTGCAGCCTATTGATGGCGAGTTAATAGGTTGAAAACGTCCCTGGCTTCTTAACGTACGGTGTATTTCCAGGGAGAGTATCAATAAGCTGGCGTAGCGTCGTAAAGTCCCATAAAAGAGCCCATGCCTCCTGATTGGGGACTACGAGGTCGGCTGAGTCCAACGAGAAATATCGGTTCATCTACAAGGTATTAAGTCGAGTTTGACTGTCGAAAGTCAGTGGATTCGTACATCCGGAGGATCAATCGTGTCGCCTTGCCAAGGAACACCAAACATTCCATTGCAGCTGGACTCGATGACGAAGTCGTGATAACCTTGTTTACGTGCAGCTTCCGGAATGATGTACTCGACGCGGCGGTCGCCTCCGTATCCACCGGTGATACCTGAACGACATGAGCTATGGAAATAATGGAACGGCATAGAAACGTACCTTGTAGAGGCGTCCCATCTGTTCTGTAGATCATAGCTTCACATCCAGGGTCGAATTCGACTGGTCGATATTGAAACGTAAGTGTAGGACTATCGATGGTGAGGAAACTTACATTGTACGCGTTCATATTGATTCCAGTACGCCGGAATAACGACTGAAACCTTCCACCAATGGTTCGTCTATGTGATGGATATTTATCGGGTCTTGCTGTCGCATACGATCTATCTATGCTTACCCCTGTAAGATATTACTATGTGATCTACAAACGGTCACTGACTAGAGATAGAACTCACAAGATGGTCCGAACGAGTCCCCCTATGAACAACCTCAAAACAAGACCTTACATATCACGACATAATCACGAACCTTCTTCGCCGGTTTGAACTTCTGCTTCATCGCCTCTTCAAAAGTCGGCTTGGACAAGCCTGGGGCACTCCATCTAACATCGTTGAATAATATATTCAGACAGAATTGAGCGCCTCAACTAACACTTGTAGCTTTACATGTTGCTGATTGTCGATCCGATGCGTGAACAGAGCAGAAGAGAGGTTTATATCAGAGTAACGCCCTCCATTAAAGTTTCCAACGCGGTCTTTGGTGAGGTTCTTGATCCATTTAGCCCCGGCACCGTAGTTTTGTTCAGGATACGCTGGAATCTGCTGTTGATGATGGCAGCTCATGACGCGGACGTTCAAGAGCTTGAATGGCCTTGATCGCTGTTACTCGTTGTGATGTTGTGGTTCGTTTAACACTGAGATAAGATAAACCCCACAGTCTAGATAAGATGATCGACATTACATAAACAGTTGAAATCATCAAATTTCGCTGACCACTAGACCGGTGACCGATCCCTCAACGGAGGCAAGCTCTACTCGAGGCTTGCCTCCGTTGAAGGAGTGGTTACCAGTCTAGCTGACCACGTTCAAAGGTATTCTGGTACCTAGAATCCACGTGCACTCGAGACTTGAAGTTTGAAGCTTGAGATCTGTATGTGCATTGTGGACGAGACGGTCACCACCAGTCTATCAAGGGGGGGTCTATAACTCTGCCACCTTACCGCCACGAGCGGACGAACTAATTTCCTTACCATTGGGTACTACCCTACTGATGGACTTTTGGCCTATACAGTGCCACAAAATATCCCCACTGGGGCAAAATGGATAAAAACTGGTTTTTGTCTTCGTCCCCGCTACAGCGTTTTGATACCTCAGGTCGTCTTGGCTTCTGATCCGACTGACAAAAGTGGGAAGCCTGAAGACTTTTCAGACATATATATGCAGTTTTTCGAGGATACTAGATGGGGACCCTGTTCCACGTGTCTGCCTTGTGTTCCTCCGAGGAACGGCACCGGCCACCAAAAGACCCGTTGAGCTTTACTTGGACATAAGTTACAAGTACGTCGATGTATTCGGATAAGACAAACATTCCGTAGGTGAGGCCTGAAGTACTGTCCTATTCGCATGCATATTTAATCTCATCTAACTTGCCAAATAACATAAATAGGATCTGTTCATGCCTACCCTTCAAGAAAACTCTAAATGTCAGTTTTGTCATCGACTAACAAGTGCTTTCAAGTTTTATCCACTGTAGCAGAAGAATCAGTAGCCTCTTTTGGCTCGCTTGATCGTCAGGTCCGTACACGAGTCTATGAGCTGAGACGATTCAGGCGAGTACTTGGAACAAAGGCTGAATATTGAATTCCGGTCAGGCCGGATAGAAGGGGCAGTACAACAAGTATGTATTGGTCCAACAAGTACATCTACATTTCATGAGTCGAATTCGGCGTGGGTTTTGTCTTTTTCTCGGTGGCAAGGTCCTAATAGAATCATTCTCCTACAGATTTACTAGAAAACGCCTTTCAAACGTAGTGTTGTTTGACTCGGCAGTGGGGTTGTCGAAGGTGCTTGTGTTTGGGGTAGTTTGAATGTTTAGAGTCTTTTGTCCACTGGACCCAATGGGCAGGAGTTGGCTCAAGCTCAGCTTTGGGGTCGGGAAGCGTAAGGTGATTATTAGTCAGGTCCTTGTGAATCTTGTGAGCCGCACGAATCGCCAAGCAAATCGACGTTAACGTTGGGCTGTCGAAATATGAGCATCCAAATACACTCTGACCAGGATAATCTCACTTGGCTGCGAAGGCAGTCGGAAGAAGACCGTTTCCGCCAACATAGAGGTTCTCAAACCCCCAGAGTTGGGAGTTAAAGTCCGCAACGGTAGTGCTCAAGTCTTCACCGCGGCCAACACGAGTCGTACCACCAAGGTGGAGTGCCAAACCAGGGCTATGGTCGAGTGAGATTCTATTAGTAACTGCCAGGCAAACTTCCACGCTCACGTCATGAATTGAGGATTCGACCCAGGCAAGTAACCTCCCAGCTTGGAAGCTACACTTGTCATACTAGATCACAACTGATCAATAATGATCGTGGAGGACCTGCAACAGAGACTCACTCTTCCATCATCCGAGAGCACTCATCACTGAACTTTTTCGTAGGCATGTACTCAAACGTAGGCTGAGGCATTCCATACGCGTCAGTGATGTCAGTCTCAAAAATGATCCTATTTTCTTTACAGCCATCCTGCCTTCCGAAGTATCGAAGATCGACAACGACCCGAGAGTCGACGGTTGGGCCAGTGTCACCATAGCTAAATGCGTCACGATGGATCTGGATGTGCCAAGGGCGCTAGAACAGATAATGTGAGGGAAATTCCTCGGTTTCTACCTGAGTTATCATACCTCATGTGAAGCAGGAATTGTGATCTGGGGTTCTCCATCCTGGAATGGGCTAGAAACATTGTTATTGAAGGATGAAGAGGTATTCAAATAGAAGGTACATTGGCAGAGGGTCGTCGGGATTCTTCCTCAGGTGTTCTTTCACTGCGATTTTCCACCATTCAGGTTTGTTGTCCAAATTCCCGGCTTCGTCAATCAGGTCCTAAGTAACTCACCAGTCTAACATGTAATCGAGACTAGAGAGAGCAACGACGCACCTGTTTAAGAATAATTTGGCAAAAAGTCATCCTGAAAAACGTTCGGCATAGTACTTCATTATAAGGGATAAATCCCGCTTACGGTTGCTCCGTGATATAACGTCCGAGGTTAGGAATTAATTCTTTATCGTAGTCGCGGGTTCCACCAAATCCGGAGTTGGACAAGATCTAAAGTTTCATCTTCGGATAAACATAACAAAAGGTATACTTTATGATTTTTTTACCTGGGGCGTAGCTACTGCACCAGCCGCAACAACGAAGATCTAGTAGTCAATATAGTTCAGAACCAAGGTACATATCATAATTTATTCCTTGCCTTCGCTGAGATGGCAAAATTGGCCTTGTCAGCGTTAGGATCAATACGGTCCTTCAGAAGGTCCTTAACCTCCCTGGACGAGGATAAGACAGTACATCATATGACAGGAGAACAGAGCGGAACACTCACGCTAATCTAACAGACGGGCTATTAGGCGAACCATTAGGATCGACATGTAGCTTGGTGCAGCGAGTGTTGGTCAATAACGCGAATGCACCACGTTTGATGCCCTCCGCATTAACCTTGCCATGGTGCTTTGAGTCGAACAAGTCACCAAAAACCTTATACCAAGAGTGTTAGATGAGTTTTTCCCCAAGGAATGACAGAGCTTACATTGTCGGCGCCGTGCCACTGGACATGTGGTGAAGATTCAGCCAGACGATGGCATGCCAGAGGGAGTGGCTTCACTCCACGGCTCTGGTAGTGCTTTTGTAAGGCGTTGAGGACAATGTTGTGGCGGATAGAACGGTCAAATTCTTTTTCAGAGGTTCCAATCATCGAACGCGCAGCATCGTAGAGGAGTTTCCATTCGGCATCATCTTTAGCGACGTCTTTATAGATGACGGGACGTTCAAAGACATTGCCTTTTGCGTCACGTTTTAAGAATTCTGGTGTGGCGCAAGTCCTTCAAAGTTGGTGAAGATGATCAGACTGAGAATAGATTGATCCAACGAACGGATACCTACCAATGTGTACTCATACCACCAACTCCACGGGTGACAGCTTGAGCGGCGAGATTATTGTGCACCTTCTGACGAGGGTTGCGGCCAAGAGAGACGATCTGTTTCTTTGGCTCGCTGAGGCATAGTTAATATCATACTGAATGTAAGAAAATATACATGTACCTGGCTACCCAGGCGCATGGATCGAGAGTAGGGTTCGAGGCAACACTGACAGGGATTGAAACCGTGGATAAAGCGCCTTGTATGACTCTGTACGATGCTAAGCAGATATTCAAGCAGTTATCGTCATTACATACCGAACAAATCGATCGATATCCTTCTGATATTCGATTTCATTCTTCTTGTGGGCACCTGGATCACGGGTATCTCTGTCAACACGCGTGAGTTCCAGTCGTCTGAGTGATGAAAAGACTTGCTTACTGAGCGCCAATTTCAACCATCACGACCTATACAGAGTATGATAAATGACTTCGAAAGTCGAAGGTGGGATCTCACATTATGTCCTGCTTGAACAAGTTGACGAGCAAAGGCGGCTCCAATAGGACCAGAACCAGCGATAAAGACCTATCACAGTCATAAAAGAGCGCCCTATAGGCTATAAGATGCATGAAGGGGGCTCACATCGAACTGTGAGATGTTTTGTTCTTTGTGAACGGGATGAGGAACCAGGTTGTAGGCCATTTCAGCTAAAGTCGATTACTCTAGATATTTTCCTCGTCCCTTCGAGGGCTTTATATAATTGAGAGCGTCCTGGGAGCCCGGACAGCCATGCGAACAGATCATGCTCTAGAGCCGATGGAGCATGATTTGTCAAACCGCAGTGTGAAAGGAAGAATCAGAGATTAATCGGGACTTAACGTTGGTGTTCAGTCAGTTGTACTTTCGATGGTTCGAATCGAAAGAACTTTCCGAAATCAAATTTGAGATGGGAATTAGGGCCTCTTTGGATTGGACTTAGGCTTATGGTTAGAATGGTTCAAGATATGACCAGCAACACAAATCAGTCTGACGATAGATGTCATCGCCGTTCACTGAGTGTCTGATGTTGAGCAGCCCGGGTTCGAGCAAGGTCACGACAACAGTTTGATCAACCTTATCAATACTTATCTCTTGATGACCGACAACTTCTTCCATGACAACAAGAGCCACCCCAAGGTTGGCCTACCTACCCACAACTTGAACCCGACAGTTTGTCTATATCTGGGTATAGTTTGAATTTCACTAACCCTCCCTGAACGTCCGGATCTTATAAGCTCAACTCCAGTCCGGCGATAATGCGCTAACCTTTTCAAGTCGAGTGTAAGCCAATCCATAAAGGCCTTGAAAGTTAGTCTTTGAGCTTTACTCATTAAATCGACCAATGGTGCCGCCCAGAGATTGTGATTGTGCTATCACCATCTCACTTATTCTCTAGTACTTCCTGGCCATTCACCATGTAGTATTGAAGAGCGATGAAATGATTTAAATTATCAGATCTCTCCTTTTGACACATTTTTCGTGTGGTCCAAATTGCGATCAATCAAATAGCCGGAATATGTCCTAGCTATGTAAGTACGTTCATTCCGATAGGTGTCTATATCATTTAACGGCTGTCAACAGCTTGAACTATTCCCGAACACAGGTCTTAGAAGATTCTGGAGGTTCTTCGCATACGACTTCTGCGATTAGATATCATGAACTTCTCGTGAAAGAGTCTCATTAGTACTCCTTGAACACAAATACTAATTGTCATCTTCGCTAGAAAAGGTTCACTGGACTCGGAAAGGTCTCACAGGCTATCATTGATGTGTGGTGACTTCTGCGATTCGAGGTAACCGTAAACATCTCCTTAATAAGAGTCAAGTTACTCCCACTGTGACTGCTTCTAAGACTTAAGTTAACACACGCAACCGTCATTTATGACTCACTTTCTTTTGAAAAAGGTACTCCCACTGTGACTGGTCCTTAACACAAGTAACTGTCATCTTCGCTAGAGAATTCAACTTCTAAAGGCTTGGTTTACTGCCAAATAACTCTAACAGCCTAGTATCTATCTGTCAATGAACAGGGCGCACAGTATGTAGCAAACAAAGCTGCTATGAGGAAATGATGGAAACAGTTGTCAGTGAGGATTTATCAAGGTAAGTTTTGTCAATTCTGTCTCACCCGGGGTTCACCTTCGAGTTTCGTCAGCAGATATAATTCACCTCGAACACGAGCACGTGGTCCATAAGGGAGTTTCCTTTCTTCTATATCTTCCCGGTTCCGCCAGGGTTCTTGTCGACGTCCCACGTCCAATCACCCTTTACGACAGTGACAAGTAACCCACCGTCCAACCCGTCGTGACTCTTTACCGAGGTATCAATATCTGGACCCGCGGATAGCCAGCACCCAGTACACAGAATGTACTATGATATGATAGTCCCTTTGATCTTCGCCTAGCTAACGCCGTGCATCAGAGTCATCGATTATGGTTCCAATATCAGCGCTCTAAAATATGCTTTCGGGTGTACAACCCCTTTGATTCGATGTTCTCACAATTCGCGGTGATAGAAAGTATGAGCAACAAGGTAAATTACAAGACCTTGTCAGTCAACTTGGACCTGCCTGGAAGTATGCTTAAAGTTATCGGAAGGATCAAATGTGATCATGTATCTCGCGCGTACCTTACGTGGAAGATTCAATGATGTAGGTCACTGCCAGCGCCTGGTGCCCTATTTGCTGATTGACGATGGATTTTGGTAAAGTGTGGGTTATGAACCCCCTATGACCTGGGTTATTGGGTACGGAGGATTCAATGATTACCCCCGCAAACCAAGTTGGTCGGAGGCCAAAATTCATGGGTTATGGGGGTTATGGGTTATCAGGGTCATGGGTTATAATTAGGAGAGGTTCGACTGTATGTAATGATACTTACGACAGTGAGACCCGGAGACTTGGCAAGAGGCTAGAGCACAACAATCGAGTTGATCTCCCAACCCACCATGACAGATTCAGAGAAAGGGATCTCGGAACTTCTGATTAGAGAGAGAACTTAGAAGCTCATAAACGAAACAACAAAGTACTCAAACCTTGTGATACTTACCGTACATTTGGGGAGCATTCAGATCGAAGCAGAGAAGTCTGGGGTACGGACAACGTCCCGAGTTGTCAACATCATGGTCGACATCTGCAGTAAGGTGACCGGTGAAGACTTGCTGAATTCGACAAGATCATATACAACCTAAGAACCAGTGACTATGTCTGACGAGCTTGTGTTCTAACCAATTCGAGTGGCTTTCAGTGCTTCTTTAATGCACTTCGAAGAACAGACTTTTTCACCTTAGGTCTATCGAGGCGTAGTCTTGTAATACAACCTTAGCTATTATATTGTAGCGGAAGTAGATATCACAATTGTAACATTGTAACAGAAAATCACCCATCAAATTCCCAGGCGTTGTCCCATTAGTAGATTGTGCTCAGTTGACAATTATATAAATACATAAATTTTGACCAATGAGAACACGAGAAACCATATTAACAAATATATCCAAATATACGTGTAAATGCATCATCATCTGCCCGAACTATTCAAAAAAATCCTGGAGAGATACTTGACACCCTATACTCAATGGATGGTGAATACATCTGGTCACCCCCTCAATTCAACATTTCAAGTCCTCCGTCCGTCAAGACAGTATTGCAACCGTCTCGAGATGGAGATTTTCAGGAGAACTTTGCACGAGCTGCAAAATGGTATGAAAAATCTGACAGAGGAGCGTCCAAATATTAACTGGATCATTTACAAGGTGCCCTGATGGGTCAGTATTTATTGCTCAATGTGAAGACAGATCATTCCAACTCTTTAATGCACCAAATTCTTACCCTACGAATGTCACTTCACCGACCAAAATATTCACTCAGCCCTCTCCAATCCTCGATTTCCTCTGGTATCCAACTGCATCTCCCATAAATCCTGCCTCATTCTGCTTCATCGCCTCCGTACGCGAATGCCCTGTGAAGCTTCTTGACGCATCAGACGGACGGGTCAGTCTACTACTCACTTCCTCAGAATACCCTCATGTCAAATCTAGATGTAGCTCCGTGCCTCATACCGGATTGTAGACCATCGTGAACGACAAGTCGCGCCACATAGTCTAGCTTTCAATCTCACAGCAGAACGGTGCTTATTTTTGCTCTGTTTAATGTTGTCGGAGGTTGATTGAGTATTGATACTCCAAGACAGGCTTTATTGTGGTTTTGAAGATGCCGTCGAAGTATTTGACGTCGCACGTCCAGGAGAAGGCACCCGTCTTCCCACAACGCCGTCTAAGAAAAGTAAAGACGGTTTGAAGGGTACCGTGGCCCCCCTTCAATCGTTGGATAGTTAAAATTGAAGAACATCTCGCCAGGTATCATATCTGCTCTCGCATTCGTCCCCTCGCAAGGGTCAGACATGTACGCCGCCGGAAGCCTATCCCCTACCTCCTCAAACATTGCACTATTCAATGAAAACCAAGGTTCTGAACCCCTCATGTTCGCCTCAGGCGGGCCTAATGCCGGTGTCACTCAGGTACCTCAACCTTTTGCTTTTGAATTTACTCGTTTCTCATTTCAGCGCGTTTTAAAGATTCAATTCAACCCCCTCAGACCCCATATGATGTACGCAGCATATCGCCGACAAGGGATGATCTATAGCTGGGATCTCCGGTCTCATCTCGATGTACCCTCGAGAACATACAAATTCAGGCATAGAAGTGGAAGAACGAACCAGAAAATGAGGTTCGATGTAGATATCGGAGGCAGTTGGCTTGCTTGTGGAGACCATGTAAGCAGGGTTCAGGCTCTTTTGACAACACTCGGATCCCAGCTGACTTCGTCCCGGTATAGCGTGGAGATATATCTCTGTTTGATCTACATGATTTAGATACACCCCCTGACGGTGGGGAGGGGCATGCATTGGATACAGAAGATGTGACCCCGTTATTAGAATTCAGCGCGCACGATGGTGAGCTCTTATCGATTGTCGATCGAGAGGTTCTTTCTGATAGTCAAAACTTTGTTTTATCTCGAAGATGCCATTGGATCAGTAGCTTTCCATCCACTCCATCCAATTCTCTTATCCGCATCTGGATCGAGACACTTCGAATCGGACGAGAGTTCTGATTCTTCCAATTCAGATACCGAAGAACATAGCACAATGCCCCAAACTCGCGTAGTTCGGCGCACACATCCAAATACGCTGGATTATTCGATCAAAACATGGTCATTTGGTGATCCGAATGACCAAATGCCCCATGAAGCTCGCCCCACCATTACCATTGATTGAGGTTCGAATGCATATTGATTTGTGTTTTCCAACCTACAAGGAATCAAATAGCCGTAACATACTCTATGTCTGGTCATTCTAGAAGAACGGGGTCAACGATCGCTTGAGCTATCTCGCGTAAAAGATTCCGGAGGTCTTCGTATCCACACAGTTCCACTGATCCTCCTGAGCGATCCCACTTCGAATGCTTATGTGACTTCAGATGTCCGTCTGAAGAACTTCTCTCTATAAAGAGTAAATCGCTTCCATTAATATTGTACGTTTGCCTTTGACTAGAATTGCTCCTTGAATATTCTCGCTTGAAATAGCAAGGGTGTGTCAAAGTTCCGTGTCAGGATGTGGAGACGACTGCATCGTGATTGTCTGAAGGCTCGCAATTACTGTCGAAAGGCAGAAGTCTCTTCGCTTATTACGATAATGGGTAGTGAATCTTGATAGCTCCACTAAATGATGGTGGAAGACGCGACTTAGGGTACTGGAAGTCACGGCTCGACTTCAAATGAAACTACTGGGCGAGGGAGACCATCGTAGCTGTTCGCAAAGGGGGACTGAGATTGCATCGCTGAGTGTATATAAGAAACGTTCGAGGACCCTCGAGTCCGTCTTCAATACACTCAGATGCCGGCAATACCCCTCTTTTCATTAGTTCTTGGTGTTGCTCTCGTTATCTGCTGGGCAAAGACTAAACGCCGCCAGAAATATCCTCTGCCTCCTGGACCTCCCGGTGATCCCTTCATAGGCCACGCACGAATTATCACCGTCGAAAATCAAGACATGGCTTTGTACAAGTTGGGGAAACTATATGGTATACCTCTTGCTACCGTCTTCGAGCGCATCTAACACACCATCTAAAACGATGTATTAAGGAGATATTATGTATCTCGAGATGTTCGGGAACCCAGTGATTGTGCTGAACAGTGTTAAAGCCGCTGTAGATCTTCTGGACAGAAGGAGTGCAAATTATAACGATAGGCCTAACTTCGCTGTATATGATCTGTGCGTCTGCTCCTACGGAAGCTTCGGGAGATCAAGTCTGGCTGATTTGATTAAATGTCGTAACAGCATGGGCTGGAGGGAGACGCTGACTTTCTCACCTTACGGAAAATCTTTTCAAAAATACCGAAGAATGTTCCAAGAACACCTCGGGTTAACAAAGTCGAGAGCTTACCAGCCAGTTCAAACACAGGAAGTTCGTATTCTTCTCCAGAATTTACTTTCAGAAGAATGCCGCAGAGAAGACTGGTTACGCAGGTGAGCCTAGTCCGACAAAAATCTCACTATTGCGGTCATGAAGCTATTTGAATCACCAGGTTTTCTACTTCGATTATCATGCGGGTAGCATATGGTCACCAGATCACTTCTGACACGGATCTGTATCTCAAAATTGCGAAGGATACTGGATACGCCCTAGGTAATGCGGGTGGCACAGGGACTACACCAGTTGATTTCTTGCCAGTTCGTGAGTTGTGAATAAACTCGAAAGTCTGTAAAATGGCTCACCACTGCCGTGATGTTCTTAGTCAAATTTTTCCCATCCTGGTTCCCTGGTACATATTACGCCAGATTCGCACGGAGCCACAGAAGTACTATCAGGAAATTGCATAATTACCCTTTCGATAACGCCAAAACAGAGCTTGTACGTTGTTAGGTCCTTGTTCCATTTCTTGTCCCTCATGAGAATTCTCAGGCAGCAGGAATGGCCAAACCTTCGTTTTTATCTCATATGTTAGAGTCCCTCAGCCCAGACGAACCCGACGATTCAATTGATGTTCTGGATATTAAGGGAACAGCAGGTTCGATGTACTGTGCTGGGGCAGAGACGGTGAGAAGAATGTGCATGTTGTGGGCCGTGGCTAATATGTTCATGATCAGACATGGACCACATTAACCATATTCTTCTTGGCAATGACCCTTCATCCAGAATGCCAGAAACGAGCGCAGGATGAGATTGACTCTGTCATAGGACCTGGACACCTTCCTGAATTCTCGGATCGCGAGTCCCTTCCCTATGTCGAGTGTATCGTCCAAGAGACCATGAGGTTCGTTGAAATGTGCACTTACAGAAGCACTCTAGTTAATTTCCTCGTTGTAGATGGAGTCCGGTAGTGCCAACAGGTGCGTATTTCGTTTGTTTTCAACAAGAAGTTGACTGACCTCGATAATATGGTTCATAGGTGTACCGCACCGTTCTTTGGAAGATGACATCTATCGCGAGATGTTCATACCCAAAGGTTCTCTCGTGATAGCGAACACAAGGTCACATTCTATACCATCATTTTAGGTATAGGGTACTCAAACGTTATTTAGAGGCATGGCACTTGATTCAAAAGTTTATACGGATCCATATGCCTTCAAACCGTCTCGATACCTTCCTCTACCTGATGGAAACCATGAACCACATCTGATTGGGCCATTTGGTTTTGGACGCCGGTAAATGTCCTCTGTGTAAATGTTTTTCTGGATATGGACTGAGAGGGACTCAAGGATCTGCCCCGGACGTCACCTTGCTGATGCGAGCGTGTGGATTGCTATAGCATCTATTCTGGCAACGTTCGACATACTCAAACCTATCGGATCGGATGGAAAGGAGATTACACCTGAAGTCAAGTTTAGTACTGGTATTACGAGGTATTCAAGTTCTTAGTTCACTCTGATCTACTACTAGAATTTCTAATGATCACGCAGTCGACCTTCCTCTTTCGATTGTCGTATACGACCCCGGAATGACCAGGCAAAGGACTTGATCACGCAAGTCGATACCTCGGACAATTATTAACAACTACAAGATTCAACTGAGCTTTTGCCATCTAGCCCTGACTGTTCTCGAAGATCAATGCGATTACTCGTTTTCATTCCAAGCCTTCAATGGAAAATTTACATCCCATAACACCCAAACACAGACAGCTGGTATCACATGTCTCTCCACTCAACCCCGCAGGCTTCAGCGCCCGTGTCATTTATAACCTGAGAGGCTGAACGCATCAGATGGAAGTGTGGTTCCTGCCAAGCAAGCGATATGGTCTGAGATACGAGATGCGGCTGCGAAATGCGCCCAACTTTGAACGTCCCATTGAAAACAGTATCGAATGGAAGTTTGAGAACGTAGATCACATTTGAAAAATCTATAAGTGTAATACATGATTCTAAAATAGTGACCAAGCGTCTTGTTTATAGCCTCGAAGCTGAGTCAGTAGCGATTCTAATCTTTTCACGTAGAAGATCCTGGAGGTTCTTTGCATCCACAGCGAACTTCGCCAACCCTTCCGGTACTTTATCAACTGCTATACCTTCCTTCGCAAGGTCCTCCAAGAACAAAGTCTTCACAGTATATGTCTCGCTCTCGTCACGAGCGATATATCGTGGCTCCGGAAGACTACCAGTGGTGTTCGGGGGCGCGGAAGTAGAAGTAGTGTTGCCCAATCTCCGCCTCAACCCATCAAGTAATTCCGGCTGGAGCGTAAGAATATCCGGGCCTCCCTTCTGACCATACTTTCCCACCTCCACGACCTCATCCACAATCCTGAAACCGGCCGCCATAACAGTGGTGGTATGCCCATATGCCGTGAACGCCGAGCGAATGTCGCGTACAAGTCGGATACCAGGATGTTCTGATAGGAGTTGCGGAGGTGGAGCTTCGCCGTTATGGAGTTGTGAGTAGCGTGCGGCCCACCAATCTTTCACGCGGCCGATGAATGGTGATATTACTGAGATTCCTGCTTGCGCGCAGGCGAGAGCTTGAACGACGCCGAATATTAGGGTAGCGTTTGTATGAATTGGCTTGGAGAATGACCCGTCTGAAAGTTGAATGGGATTTTCGAGGGCTTTGGAAGCTAGGATGCCGGAGTAGGTCCCGGGTATCTTGATCAGAACACGTTCTCTCGGGTATCCAAGTTCTTCGAATATTGAGATGAGATTCCTGCCCTTGAATGTACGTGTGCAGTGAGCTCGATGTTCAGTTACATGACCATGAGTCAAATATACATGCCTTTGCAACGATAGCATTTTTATCATCTGCAAGACGAGGATCGACGGACACTGAGACTCTTCCAGGTATAATGTTAAGGATTTGTACCCCGACTTGGACAAGCTATTCGTAGGCCACAACGAATGATGAAGTAACGGATAAGACTCATCAGAAAGTGCAGCTGGTCACTGAAGGAGAAGCTCACCAAGTAATCGCAAGCCAATTCCGTCTGGGCTTCTAATGATAATCCCGGCCGTGATAGAGCATATTGAACAGCTGCATCGGTAAGATGAGCATATTGAGGTTTCGATACGGCAGCAAAAACAAGAGATGGGTTCGTGGTCGCATCCTGAGGAAAAAATTCGCCGATCTCTGTTTCATTTCATGACAAATCCAGGACACAAATCTTTTTTAGGTAACGACGTACTCAGATACTCCCCCGTATCCGACGCAATGACTATTCCGGAGTGCTTGAGCGCGTCAAGGGCATTTAGGGCCATCTTGTTGCTAACAAACGAATCTAGAGTGCGAACAGAGAACACCAAGCTATATATATGATTTTCCATCACTTCTTTGGAAAATTGTTCCATTGACGTATGCATGACACCGTTTGTTTTCATAAGCACGATTGTCTGCCAGATTACACTGATCAACACTACTACGAGGGTTGAGACTACAGATATCGCGCTTCAATGACAGATGTGCACAAAAGCAGATGCTGGAGAAATATAGGGCTTCCGGACAACACGGTCCAATTCTGTCTTACGGTTACAATTACAGTGAACGATGCATGATATAACCAACTCTATCCCCGTACATTGAGTTTAAACAGCATAGGCACCCACAATGAAGTCTGAATGATGATCCTCCGTGACTGACTCCTGGGACGTTTGTCAGTTCGAGTGGTTGGCATAATACTTCCGTTCAAGGAAAACATACTGCGCTGGTATCTAGACCATCTGTCTTGCTTTGTGATCTTTCGTCGTGTTTGTAGGAACTGAGTGGTGATAAAGGTACCGCGGTCTAGGCAACATTGAATCGGTGGAGGGTGCGATATAAGGTTCACAAGCTCACTTTGCTCTCCTCCGCACTAGTACTATAATAAGGCGAAAGCGGTCCGTCACTCCGGACATGCGTCGACGTGGTTGTTCGGATGTTGATGACTTTGGAGACATTGGCTGAACCTGTAGAAATATCTTCACGAATGCTTTGCCGAGCATTTAACCTATGTACAGTTATAGGCTTCAATGACAGGGGTTTCGCCACGACTGAGATTGACATACATCGCAAAGAAACTATTGATATACACTAGTGGAAACAATCAGCAATGAGAATCCTTCCTAGTTTAACACTTATTCTCTCTCACATTTAGGCAATAAAAGTCTATGCTGAGGAACACAAGGTTGTTCGGCATAAGCACATACTAAGAAGGCTTGATGAAAACACGGTAATTGTCGATGAGGCCACTTACAGTGATAAGCGCCGCCAAAGAGCAAGCACTAGAACACGAATTAGGAAATACCTCGATAGAAGCCGAAGAAAATCAATGTTACCTCGTCAAGGTCCCGGAGATCAGCACCATCCGCAAAATCTTGATAATTCTAGAGTTTATCCTGGTAATATGATCAGTATGGCCAATAGGGAAGATGATGGTTAGCGCGACTTACCCAAGAAGTCCAGCTTTACTCCGGGTAAGATAGAAGCACATGGCAATGGCAATGGCAATGTCGTTGCCTGTGGTCCATGAAAAAGACAGATAAATGACCCACTAAAATATGAAAAGACAACATCAACACTTGAGTACACAGGAGCATGTTAAGCTTCGGTCTCACCGACATGGCCGGTATTTCGGCGAAGGAAGTAATGCTGTAGCTGCAAGAAAAGGGAAAGTTGAGATATGGAGTTTACCAGGAGGTTGAAAATTCAAGCTCACGTCTTGGCAGCGAGCGCTATGGAAGAAATGCATTTAGAAGTTTATTCATCGATACATTGCCACAAGATTCTCGCACCTATGCCAACACCTAATAGGTGACAAGTCAGGATGCGTTTAGTTCAACGCTTCGTGTGGAGAGCGACACTGAGCTTACCATAACCACTGACGACAATGATGGCCTGTGTTGATAATGCTCAGATACAGGTGTGAAGTGATACGTCGCGCGACACTGAACTCACCACAATGACGGGCCATACGCGCCATATGCGCTGATAGTGGCGTCCGACTAGAGAAGAGTTTGAGGTAAAACACCGAAGTCATGAACTTATTCGCAGAAAGAACCCACGCTTCCACAAGCGCACGGCATATAATGTTTGTACGATTAAAACAATACAGACCTGATATCGAAAACGAGGTTGATACTCGTGGTCACAACACGAAAAAGAAACGACGTACATTTACAGCAATGCCAAGCTACACAGGGAACAGCTTGATATTGATACTGGGACCGGGGAAAAGACCTGGACCCACCTTGAAACTCCTACACACATGATCTAATCAATCGCTTTGATGCTATCGAGGATTTTGGTGACGTACCAAACGAGCTGTAGAAGGGCCAGATAATTCCCAAACGACTTGATCAAGTAATCATACATAGCCCAGATCGTTAGGGCCAGGTGAACCGTATCCAGCATCCTAAAGTGCCATGAGGAGAATATTTTCGCAAGGGGCTATCAATGACGTACCAGAGTAAAATAACCTGCTCGTTACATGTCAACTCTTCGATTTCCAGGTCCCAGGTGAGTATTAAGAGGCGACACGCACAGAGTATTTCAGCGGCCACCAGTCGTTCTTGTGATTCTGATAGTAAATGTAGACCTGGAGAATGGTAACTCCATAGAGACTGTGTAAAGGATTAAGCGCGTGAGACACGACTCGAGTTCTGGACGCGAAGAGGCATACATGGCAGATAGCATCGCGCCCAAGTACGCTGCGCCAAGGGTGTTGTCCAGGGGGATCGCCATCTGGGGTGGCTCTTGCTGACGGTAGCGATGGGTCTGGGGGAAACCCTATTGGTATTGAGTCTGATGAAACCTCTCCAGGGTGTAGGGGCTGTGCGACTACTGAGCGCTGAGCGCCGGGCGCCTTGGGGTACTTATAGAAGCGGACATCCAAGAAGCGCAGGTGACACCGGTGATTGGTAGCGAATGTTTATTGCCGATGCGATCGATATGCACAATAAAAATCAGCCCTAAGTAAGGCCTACTTACATGCTTGCATTGTAGGCGTCATGTGGGCGTTCCATTTTCACCAACGCCAGCTGGCGGGCATCCACCTTCCCGATTAGATTAGATGTAGAATCACGTTGCGACATCGAGGCTGAGTGCGCTGAAGGAACAAGAAGAACTACAGCTAATTTGACCAGGCACAACTCCGATCGAGACAATATGCAATACATAATAATCTAGACCAGGTTCGTAAAAAACTGACGATATCGTGAGTTAAGAGTTACCCGTTACAACCCTGTCATATCCTGCCCAGGGGTGATAGAAAGACGGGAAGTCGTGAGGGCCTCCGCCCCCACTATGTAGTGCATAGTCTAGTACATGTAACAGGGATGTGTGCTCATTCATTGATAGCTATGGACAATGACCACGTTCAAAAAATTTGACGTGCGAATACTTACATAATCGTAAACGGAGTGAAGAGGCAATGGCGAGCCGAGCCTACATAATTCTGATCTTCGAACGGTCGACCGGTCACTAACGGGATCTGCATAAATCGCACACTGAGGTATGCCTTCACAAGTAAATGCATATCATTTGGCTTAAAGCCTATCCTAAGTCTATTGCAGGAACGGTGGAACTCTTTGTCATTGATTGTACAGTACAATACGCGATCTGTACATACATCATTCCCTCACGAACCTTTGCCGACACCATCCCCTTTGGCTTTGCAAATATCAGGCTTCTGATTCATCGGTCTATGATGAACATCTACATAAATATATGTAGAAGCTTTCGGCGCGAAAGAGCTTCCGATACGAAAACTTCCGATACGCCTACTTTCACGCCTAGTAACAAGATGCTTCGTGTCTACAATATGGACGTTGGAGGTATATATCAGCTGCAATCCAAAAAGCAACGTCAAAACTGTACTTGGTCTTTTCTGAATCCAATGGCCATCGTTCGATTCTACCTGGGTCCTGATCCGTCGTCAGACATCGAATTCAGCCATAGCATAGCGTAAGGATCGCTATTCGTTGAACCTAGGTATTCAAATATTCAAACCTGTCTCTGTATGTAACTCCCGCTGTTACAGATCGATGCAGAAGCTGAGAGTTCGGATCTATCTCTATTCTCTATTGTGTATCGCCGCGACTTGACGGAAGACGGAAGGAGAATCTACTAATATTGTGATAGGCCAGGCATGAAACGATTCTTCGACACACTTATTCAAAAAAGGGGAGCGAGAGGTGGACTTGTGAATAAAAGTCGAATTCAATTCTCCCTTGGAACTCTCCTGGGACGTGGAATGCGACTGTATTAATATTCATACCCTCTTAGGTAACCTCTCACATAGCTTGGATTCTGGTTGGGTGGGCGGCTATCACTCTGTAACCTAGATTCACTCTGAAATTTGATCCTGTTCATACTCTGGGAGTCTATTTAAGAAGTATTTGAAGCGCTTCTCCATCTTTAGTATGCTGTCGACACTTCTCTTTTCGTCGTTCGCTCTAAGTACTGCATTTGTCCTCCTCTGGACCAAGAAAAGCTACAATAAACATCCTCCTCTACCTCCTGGACCTCCTGGTGACCCGTTTATAGGCCATGTACGAAGGATCCCCATCGAAAATCAAGATATAGCATTGTACGAGTTGGGTCAAATATATGGTGCGCCTCTTACTACCCTTCAGGCGTATTTATCACGCACAATCTGATGTTCTATCCAGGAGATATCATGTATCTCGAAATGTTCGGACGATCAGTGATTGTGCTTAACAGTGTCAAAGCCGCTGTAGATCTCCTGGACAGAAGAAGTGCCAATTATAGCGATAGGCCTGACTTTACTGTATATGAACTGTACGTCTACTGCTTAGGACGCCGAGTTTGGCTAATGCCATCACAGCATGGGCTGGAGGGAGACATTGACCTTCTCACGTTACGGAAAGTCTTTTCGGAAATATCGAAGGATGTTTCAAGAACACCTCGGTTCAATGAAGTCCATAGATTACCAGCCAGTTCAAACACAAGAAGCTCGTATCCTCCTCCAGAACTTACTTTCGGATGAATGCCGCAGGGAAGATTGGCTACGGAAGTGAGAGCTTTATTTGCCCAACCAAAATCTTGTTACGCGGGTCATTAATCCATCTGAATTAACAGGTTTTCTACTTCGATTATCATGCGGGTAGCATACGGTCACCGGATTACTTCTGACACGGATCCATATCTTCAAATTGCGGAGGATACCAGTCACGCCTTAGGCAATGCGGGTGCCCCGGGAAGTACACCAGTCGATTTCTTTCCATTTCGTAAGTGATAAATAAACTCCAGAAGTCTGTACAATTGACTCACCACCGTGATGTGTTTCTAGTCAAATATCTCCCATCTTGGTTCCCTGGTACCTATTACGCCGGATTCGCACGTAGTCAACGACATGCTATCAGAAAATTGCATGATGATCCTTTCAGCAACGTGAAAGCGGAGTTGGTGCGTTTTTCTGGTCCTGGTTCGTTTTCTCGGGTTGCTTTATGGAAATTTACAGGCGGCAGGAACAGCTAAATCTTCGTTTTTATCTCATATGTTAGAGTCCCTCCGCCCAGACGAACCCGATGATTCAAGTGATACTCTGGCTATCAAGGGAACAGCAGGTGTAATTACTGTGCTGGGGCAGAGACGGTAAGAGGGAGAATATATGTTATTCAATAATGTGGCTAATGTGTTCGTTAATCAGACATGGAGTACATTGACCGTTTTCTTCTTGGCAATGACTCTTCATCCAGAATGCCAGAAATGGGCTCAGCATGAGATTGACACCGTCATAGGATCCGGACGCATCCCTGAATTTTCGGATCGCGAGTTCCTTCCCTATGTCGAGTGCATACTCCAAGAGACCCTGAGGTCCGTCTGAATGTACACTTACAGAAGCACTCCAGTTCATTTCCTCGTTGCAGGTGGAATCCGGTAGTGCCAATAGGTGTGTACCTTGTTTGGTTACAACAAGAAGATGGCATGATAGCTTAATAATCTGGTTCGTAGGTGTGCCACACCGTTCCTTGGAAGATGACATCTATCGCGAGATGTTCATACCCAAAGATTCTCTCGTGATAGCAAATACAAGGTCAGACGCCATGGCATCATAATTTCATGGAATAGGGTACTCAAGCGTTATTTAGAGGCATGGCACTTGATTCAAAAGTCTATACAGATCCAGAAGTCTTCAAACCGTCTCGATACCTTCCTCTGCCCGAAGGAAACCATGAACCGCATCCGATTGGGTCATTTGGTTTCGGACGCAGGTAAAATGAGCTCCGCAAACTCTTTCTCTGCGTATGGACTGAGAGAGACTCAAGGATCTGCCCCGGACGTCACCTTGCTGATGCGAGCGTATGGATTGCTATAGCGTCTATTCTGGCAACGTTCGACATACTCAAACCCGTCAGATCGGATGGAAAGGAAATAACACCTGAAGTCAAGTTCAGTACTGGCATTACGAGGTATCCCTCTTTAATTCACTCTGGTCTACTAGCATTCTAATAATCACGCAGTCGACCTTCCTCTTTCGATTGTCGTATACGACCTCGAAATGACCAGGCAAAGGATCTGATTATCCAGGTCGATACCTCGGACAACGATTAACAAGATCAGTGCTCTCTAACTACATGCTAGACTCATCCTTGTCGTAGTCTTCATAGATTTGAAGATATTGTGGGTCTAACTCAGCTGAGCTTGTTCGAGCGTAACATCTTAAAGAGTGACATTTAAGTCACTGAAATCCTTGTTGTGGGTGGTGTCACAAAGGACTAAACTTTGGCATTCCTGGTTATCCTCCCTTCGATTGTGGAATACGTATCGGAAATAACTCTAAGCTAAAAATCCAATATAAAACGTCAATACCTCGGTCATCTACTACAATGGATATCTGTGCATATTTATGGGGGTTGACGAGATATCTGTCTACCTATCTATTACTGCCAAGTATCTTCCTGAATTTGATTCTCCAACAACGAAAAATATTGAACAGCTCTCGCGACCTTGTCATCTGACTTTCCATCCCATTGATGAAAATGTCGCCTTTTGCTTCTCACTCCATTCCGTGTTTGAGGATAGACGTTCAGGGTGAGCTCGAGCAATTTGCTGCTCCGCTTTTCGCTGCCTAGACGAAAACATCGCCTTTTCCTTCTCACTCCATTCCGTATTTGAGGATAGGCGTTCATGGTGAGCTCCAGCAATTGGCTGGTCCGCTTTTCGTTGCCTAGACGAAAACGTCGCCTTTTGCTTCTCACTCCATTCCGTGTTTGAGAATAGACGTTCAGGGTGAGCTCGAGCGATCTGCTGGTCCGATATCTGTAGCCTTCTGACTCTTCCATCAATATGAAGGACTTCCT
The DNA here is from genome assembly GCA_018221735.1 of Termitomyces sp. K1Aa. NCBI lineage: Eukaryota > Fungi > Basidiomycota > Agaricomycetes > Agaricales > Lyophyllaceae > Termitomyces > Termitomyces sp. K1Aa. The sequence goes on from JABAJX010000017.1 coordinate 59,495, forward strand.
GGGTATATCTTTGCTGGTCCGATATATCTAACCTTCTGGATCCTGCCCCACCCATAGGAGGGGCTTTCTGAGCATGTCTTTTGGCGTCCTTGGACCGGTCGACACTCTCGCGGTGCTGGGATTGTTTGTGTGTGGACATGGTACCCCTGATTGTTGGCAACTTGGGATATTCAACATCATATGCATATTCAGATGATGGTGTCTTGAAATGAGTAGCAAGATGCTTTACAGGAGGCGGGCTCCATCGATTCCATCCAGACGAGGCTGACGCCCCAGATGTCGAAAATTCATAGCTAGGTGTGACTGGGGATCGACCAGCACTGAAAAGCGAGTCCAACGGTTTCCTGGGCACAGAAGGCGACAGAGGTGGCAGAACTTCAGGGAAATGTCTCGAAACAGGCTGTCTTGGAAACAGAGACCTGACATCGAATGTTCGTGCTGGAGCATGACCAGCAGCAGTCGTTGATCCGATGTTATGCTCAAATAGAACACCGCGTCTAGCACGGTTTGGTCCAAGTGCATCGGGAAGGTCGGCAGTGCCTTCAGAGATTGCTATCCTATCGACCCAAGTGCTATTCCCTTGGATTTCCATCCAGCGACGTTCCAGATACCCTAGAAGAGTATCACGGCCGCCTCCTATCATGAATGATCGGCTAGTGACGACAACGAGTCCTCTTTTGCACCGAGTGAGGAGGACATTCATGCGGTTCTTTGAAGACAAGAAACCAGGGCTTGTTCCGGATCTAACGACCGATACGAGCACGAGATCCGTCTCATTTCCTGTAGATTCAAGTATATAAGTCCTATGCATCAACTATGCACTGGTTGACGCTCACCCTGGAAGCTATCTACGTTGAATACATGTTGCCAGGGAAGATTCTCAGCCTTCAGCTGTCTCTCGATGGCTGCTCTCTGAGCATCGTAAGGCGTTATAATACAGAACTTTCTGTGCCGATAATACGTTTTAACAATGTTGACCAAGGCTTGAGTTTCTCCCAAATTCTAAAAGAAACAATCATCAGTCTGAACAATACGTCTGGTCACAAGACATACCGTCCAACTGAAGCCGCTCTTTGTTTCTGACCCATTTGTGACATCAACGAATGATACACAAGACATGTTGTGGATGGCATGTTCAGATTTGAGTCGTCCGTTGTAGACATATTTTGAGATGAAATTTCCAAGTGGCGCAGGCATTCGATCTGGAATGATCAAGATGTCAGTCGAGAACAAACCGAATTTGGGAGTTACAATATACACTGGGTGTCTAAAAAACCAGCTGTTTCTTTCAGATGAGGAAGATCGAAGATCGTCCTGATTTCTGGAACTTGATCCTTGCCATAGGGAGGGACTAAGGAAGTAAAGACGTATCATATTAGTTGGGAAATATATTAGAAATGTATCATTCGTACGTTGGTTGGGATCACCGAAAAAGCAGAGCTTCTTCAATGATCCCTGAAAGCGGTGAAGAATATGCTATGTTGAAAGCGGTTAAGTATTACCATATGACAACAAGAGGACGAGAAGGAATACCTACCAAAAAGTCCTCAATCTTGATTTGAGACGCTTCATCGACAACAAGTCGGCCAACAGGAACGACGGTAAATATGCCGATCCGGTCCAGAGTAGGATTCGAGAGCATTCCTAACGTTGATAGCATTATACAAGTGTCACCAAGAATCCTTGACAACTCGAAACGGTCTTTAACACCAAGGAATATATCAGAGATGAGCACTCTTTCGTTTATTTCTTCATAGATATGCTCGTGCCTGGAGTCAAAGATTCTGATCAACTGCCCATCATTGAACCGTTTGGCGGCCGTACCATTCAAAGTGAAACTCTTTCGATACCAAAATCTTGAAGTCAACTCCTTTCTTGAAGAGGGTCTCAGCCATGTTCTTCACCGCGACGTTGGAATGTGCAATTATCCAGGTCGGGAGCCTCTGTTGTTCCCACATGGAAACAGCAGCGGCGATAGTAGTCGTCTTCCCTGTACCAGGTGGACCTAGTAAAATTGATAAGTGAAAGATCTATTAGGCTCTTCGATGTAAGCTTGCCGTGTGCAATCACTAGACGGCAGTCAGAGACCATCCTCGACGCGACGGCTTCCTGAGAAGGATTCAGGTTCGCAAAGTGTGTCGCCGGTAGGGACTCTCTGTTATCCTGTCTTCGCTTGGCCGGAAACCATAGCATCTGGATGAAAGGGGATCGAAGGAATTCAAGACCTTGAAGTACTCGGAGAACTAATTCATTCCGAGCCTTCTCAGTATTTGTAAGTGGTGGCAGTCCAACAACGCGGACTTTGTCAAGCTTCCCTGAAAACGCCTGGCCGTTGAACCGAATATTGGTTGTTCGTCCTTTGCATCCGCGTGCTTCGCCAATGAATTCTTGACCTCTGTCGTTGGTCATGATAATCATCTATATCACGATAAATGTGAACGATAAATGTTGCCTGTGCTGTGGCAAGGAGCTTGCCTGGCCACCTCTCCGAACCCTTGTCTTGTAACGCGCATTCTGCAGCGCTAGTCCGTCCGTATTAAACGTCGATGTAGTAAATTCTGCAGGTGTTTCTTTAGGTCGTCCTGCGTCTAAAACGTGTACTTGTCTGACTAGCTCGGCCAAGAACAGAACCTCCTGTAGGGGAGAATTTTAGTAGTGAACAACTCGAAGTCGATGATTGATAACTGCAAATTTTACCTGTGAGGTTAGGTTGCTTGTATCGAGCCTCACTACGCTTTGGAGAGCGAATTCATTAGCTTCGGCAACACTACATTCCTCTTAGCTTGAAGCCGAATGGCTATTGAAATATGAACATACCATGCAGCCAGCCACGCGCGGAGACCCATTTCTCGTGGACCTTGCTCATTGATCCACATGCCATCGACCAAAGATGAGTTTACATCTTGAAATAGTCTGGTTTTCACAACATCCGAAGGCAATGGAGGGCCCCAGGTATTGGCTCGAAAAGCGGTAGAAAGGTCGATACCGCGAACAGATAGTTTAAGGTCATTCGCAATACGAATGACTAAACGCCCCATATCGAATCCAACGAGTATATGTGAGTTTCCACACAGGAGGTCTTCGAAAGGTTTGTCGTGAGTGAGGAGCTCGGATGGCTTGTCCTCTACAGCAATGACGACTACTTCCGTGACCGTCGCCAGGGCTAAAAGCTCCACTCTACCCCTGGGGTCATGTTGCACGGCAATTCCTACGAAAAGGGTTTTTTCCCCAAGCCATGGAACGAGTCCTTTGACCGCCATTCCCGCATGTCGACGAGAAAACCGGCGCAAGGGAATATTTGCTGGATAATTAATGAAATTACTAAGAATTTTCTGGTGGATAGTGTCTGCAGTCATTGTTGAGTACAGGGCAGTGAGGGCAACAACTTGAACACACAACATACTTACACCTTGTTTACGCCTCATGTAAGTATGTCATAAGATGTAGTGGCTGATGCTTCTACGGCAGCATGTTCAAGCTTATTGCCACGCCCTAACGTGCTTCTGTGGATCAGAGAAATCCACATACAGAGTTGGGCGCTTTCCAGTAACCTTTACCAATGACTATAGAATCCCGACATAATCACCGAATTCGAGGCGACAGAGTAGATGATCGGCAGCGATACTACGGTTCTGGGAGTGGCAACAATAAGGACCAAAGGTAACAATTAAGCTGGAGGCTGGCGTGAAGCCGCGAAGAAAATTTTGTAGATCTCTGGAGTGTAATTGACTTGATATTCCATTAGCTTCGAGTTAAAGGGGATCATCAAGATGTAGTTGATTTATCAGATCTTATCAGACTTACCAAATAGTCATCATGTGACATGACGCGAACCCTCGTATCACTCATCGTCGACCTTACAAACCCAGAAAATCATTTGATGCTAAGTCGTCTCACAGCTCTCCTCCCATCTCTCTCTAGGTTTGACTCAACCCGCTACGTTGCCCAAATGTCTACAAGTACGCATTTCTAGCCAGGCTCGCACATCTATACACTGATTCTGGCGAAACGACGATCTTTCAGCGGCACTTAACACTCAAATCGCAACCTTTGCCTCAGGATGCTTCTGGGGAACAGAGCACATATTTTTGAAGCACTATCCTCCATCGGAGAAGAAGGGGATCATAAAGACAGCTGTTGGTTACACTGGAGGAAAAGCCGATGTGACGAACCCGAGTTATAAGCTTGTGTGCAGTGGAACGACGGACCATGCGGAGTCTGTGAGGATTGAGTTTGATCCTAGTATCGTTTCATACGCTGATCTTGTTCGTGAGTATAATTATGCTTTCACTTGTCTGTCGACATGCTGACTACGATCCAATTCACCGCTTATAATTAGACTTTTTCTACCGCACCCACGATCCTACTACCGTGAACAGGCAGGGAGGAGATACTGGCACTCGTGGGTAGTATTTTTTCTCAACGCAATTCTTCGTCTAACAATGTACGAAGAATACCGCTCGGTTATTTTCACCCATGACTCCGAACAGGAGGCTATCGCGAAGCGTGTCACTGAAGAGGTCCAGGCGGAACATTTCACTCCCAAGGGTGAAAAAATCGTTACGCAGATTGTGCCTGCTGGGCAATGGTGGGATGCCGAAGATTACCATCAGTTATACCTCTTTAAGAACCCGGACGGCTACCAGTGCCCCACCCATCGTCTGCACTGGTAATGTATTGACGTCGTGCTTCCTGAGATGGATATAGTGTTGTAACCATTGAGACGTTTTGCGGATGTAAACGTATGTTGCTTTGTATCTTACCCCATGTAAATAGCGAAGGATAAAATCGAATTGCTGTCGTTTTGAAGTTTGAAAATGTCATGTCTCGAATATCCATATCCGTGTTGCTGAGAATATCGACAGGCGGGGTCCAGGAGTGTATATAGAAAGTAAAATGCTTCTATTTGTCGATACACAGGAACATTTGGCATTGACGGCCCTGTAATCATACCTCTGGTGGGGCAGGTCAGAATGCGCAGCTTCGAAGCAAAACTTGAGACTTACCTATCCGCCTCCTCCATGAAAATCCCGTAACCTGTCAACGGAGTTTGCTGAAAAGTTTGGGGGCGGCAACGTCCTACAGAGTGTATCATTAGAAGGTCCTAGGATTTCTGAGACAACAAAAACATACATCTAAGCAGTGCATCATACTGATTTGACAAATTTATGTTCAGTGATAAGAAGCCAGAGAAATAGTATACGCACTGGACTAGAAATTTGGTACAAGACCCGTGACGTCAATATCAGTAAACCTAAAGAAGAAAAAAGCGTACATCTGAGGGCGCGAAATCAAGTTAGTATATCAATGAACACGTAAAGATAGACTTGTCGACGTACAGTTCCTCAACACAGTCCTCGCCCTTGAAACCCTGTCCACTCGACACCTTCTCCTGACAATGCTCAAAATGCTTCGCGAGCTGAGCGCACTTAGCAGATTGCTTGACCTCTTCGCGAATTTGAGGGTGGAGCTGCGTTTCGAATAAGTTTGAGCATACAATGAACGGTTACGGATTGTCCATACATCTTCCGGCTCCTCCTCTTCTTCCTCAGCTTCAACCTTCGGGTTTTGCTCGGGCTCTGCGTCACATTGAATGACAGGGAAAAGGGAGGAGAAGAGTGAAGAGATGCTAGAACTCATTTTTGGGGGTCACGGCAGTGTACGATGAGGAAGCCTGTTGAGAAAATGCAACGGTCGTTTTCGGAAAGTTGGATCGTGGGAAGTAGTCGTAAAATAATAAATAGATATCAAGCAAATAAGTACTTAGCAAATATGAGTGACATCATACCGCGCCAATACACTTACAGTAACCACAATCCTTGATGAGTTTTTCGGCGCTGGACTGTTTCAGAAGACAGCCTCATTCCTGCTGGCAGCTCGCACTTGTCTATTGCAAAAGTTTGTAAAGATTTCTACATAAAGGGATATTTATTTTTATTCCCGTCTGACTAATAACCACTCCATTTTCTGACTTCTGATCTGCAACATCATTAGACCCATCGTACTATGCCCTGGCTCCACACTCTCAACGAAGATACTCTTATATACATATTTGCATTTTTCAGGCCTCCAGAGATTATTTCTATTCGTCAAGTAAGTCAGATCCGACCTTGTAGTCTAATTCAAACCCACACGTTGACTCCTGTCTCCTGTATACACAGACTTGCAAGCGATTTCGAGAGATTTCGACACTGCGAATTGTATGGACGAATGCTTGTCATAAATACGTACTCGATCAAGGATACCCCTTTTCAAATCAATCATTGGCGTCAATGTCAACCTTAGAAATCGAACAACGCACCTTTCATGCCTTTCGTCTCGCCTCACGATGGTTGTCAGGCCATCTCAGTCCACATCGGACTCTACTTATTGAAGCCACTTCCAACATTCCAGTCTCTGATGTGAAATTCTTACCAGGCCATTATGGGGATTTAATTCTCACCGTATCAAAGGGTGTCTGGGATATGCTCACCGTTTGGGACTTGACATCATCCAACGAAAATGATTCTCGGAAACTCTGCGATTGGTCTTTGAGAGGCGCTCTATTCAACGGTATTGCTTTGAATACCGATTCAGGGTCTGACGCCACCCTGGCTGTATCTGTGTCGAAAGACGGGTCCGTCGCACAAACAAAGAGATTAACGTTCTTCTCAGATCTGTAACCAGAGAACAAAGAATCCACCTTATTTCGTTGCGAGGTGACGAGAACGGAGCGTTCTCACTTCAGACGATTTTCATGATTCCTTCTGATATGAAGAGCACAACGCTGGAGGGCGATCTTCTCGCCGTGAGCGACGAGAGGTCACAGACTGTCGTGTGGAACTGGAGAATACGAACCTCAGCGATTCTTCAACAAACCGATGGGGATCTGGGACTTTGGCAGGTTAGTGCTTATAAGTATTGGACTACAGTGCTCTATTCTAAATGATGCTCTACAGCCTAACAGGATTATTCAGGTCATTTTTGCACACCAGAGCATACTCGTAGTTCGCGCTTGCTCCATCCATCTGTTTCCCTACCCGGAGCTTCGAGAGATACCTCTCACATATCATCCTATCGCCCAGCACTCTTTCGGCTGGATCGACGGAGTTTGTGTGACCCCAACACGATCCGGAAATTCTAGCCTCTCAATTCTCCTCCGCGGCGAAAGTGATGACCCATGGGTACCTGGTCTACACTCGTTAGACCATTACACCCTCCTGCCAAACCCTAACGCCGCTGCCGATGAAGAAGTTTATCCATCTCCATATATCTTCCCACCTTCTTTGGTATCTAAAGTACCTGCCGTACGTGGTACCCTGCGATGTAGAAACGTCATATTGGGACCGTGTGGCACGGCCGCGTGGATTCAACCTCAAGACCGCGCAGTGGTAGGCCTTGCATGGGTTGGCGACGAGGAGTATCCACTTCAGGCGATTTTACCGGTTAGTGGGAATGAGAGCCTCATGGTGGCCGCGTTTCCGGGCCCCTTTGCTCTAGATGGAGACGGATGGAAGGGTGTTGACAAAGTAGCGACGCGGAGTGTGGCTGTTTTCACGAACACATTGAATAATTGGACGGCGTTAGATTACGATGAGGAAGCTGGTAGATTTGTGTTGTGTTCTAGCTTTGGACGCGTCATGGTTCTGGAGTTGTAAAAGTAGGTTTTTGTTTTGGAATGACCTTTGGGATTCGAAGGTTCAATGAAGCGGCAATGGCCGTGTTGATTACTTTCGAAGATCACAAGGTGTGGTCACACGATAATTCGCTAACAGTACACTTTCTACTATTTCGGTGTCATCATGATCAAGCCAGACCTCGTACCAGTGGATATCATCGACGATGTCTGTTACCATCTGCGTGGAAATACAGAGACTCTTCTTCGATGCTGTCAAGTTTCTCGTGCATTTCTTGCCCCCAGCCGCAAGGCGCTTTTAGCTATCATCACATTTGATCGGACTGTCTACTCGTCAGGCCTTACCACCAGCCCAGACTATCCATATGACGATTCCAAAATCAATGTTACCCAAAAGAGATGGAAAATTCTTTACACGTTTCTTATCGAAAATCCACAGTTTATCTGGTGCATCGAAGAGTTGTGGCTGAACGGATTAACCTGGATAATCAAAGAGAAAACTTTTTCCGCACTTTTAGCACGCCTCGTGGAAAGTGAAAACCTTCGCGTTCTGTCACTCGCTTTTTCTATCGGGCCCTTGGACGGCTGGAACGTCCTTCCAACGGCGATTTCCGAGCCCCTCATAGCAATCTTCCGCTTGCCACATCTCCATACGCTTCGTATCCATATCACGGACCGATGTGCGTGTACGATCCCACCCCACACGTTTGCAGCAGTAGCGCCAACTCTGAAAAGGCTTTACGTCGGAGGGGAGTCCATCTACTCTGCCATCAGTGGCTCATGGTGTCCACACCAGTATCCTAAAAATCCCCCGAGACCGTTGCTGAAAGAGAAATTGGTCAAGCTTGAGGTGCTTGAGATCGGATGTGTTAATACGTTACGGTTTCGGGACTTTCTCCTTGGCCCCTACAGCCCTTTTGATCTCTCGAACGTAAAGGTTGTCACGATTCGTGGCTGGTCTGATCCAGATGGGCTGGGTGATATTATCAAGCTAGTGGAAGGAAGTATTGAGTCGCTAGTGTGGTTTCATCCTAGAGCCCGTAATGGCTCCTTTATCGAGTCGACGAAACTGTGGTCTATGAAACATTTACGCTTGCTGGCTCTCATCGTTGCGGAACAGCATCAGGTCGATACAGTCTTCAAATTCCTTGCGCGTGGAGCAATTCCGGACTCTCTTCAGAATATTTCTCTCTACATCGACGACGATATTGGAACACTTCGGTCAGACTCATGTCAGTCTTCCATTGATCAACAGCTCGGCGACTTCATTGCTATATATGGGAGACGAAATGTCAAGGTTGTCATGCTCAGACGTGTGACAATGCTTAACGAACGGGTACTCAAAATGATGAAGAAATACTTTCCCAGGTTGAATAAGGAGGCGAGATTGACTGTTCTTGAAGAAGACATGTCTACCTTCGAGCAAAATATCAGGACTCTAGTAACGGGTTCAGGTGAATGAAGTGCACTGTGCAGTATACTTACCCAAAGTTCTTGCACATTTTGGCCATGCGATAAGATCTTTTTGGATTTGTTTAAGGACATAAGAATAGTAAAACACATGATTAATGAATGAACTGCAATGGCTCATCAGGAGAATTTCTCCCCGACTTGGTCTATTACCACGCGACGCGTTCTTAGTGGTCATAAGGGACGCGACATCCCATCACGTGATGGGTGAGCGCAGAGCGAAAACATCAACTAACAACTTGAAGCACAATCTCCATCATGTCGACGGCAGGGGCAAGTGTGCCTCCTCCGCTGGAGCGCATACTCCCATATGCTGTTTCAGGGGTCTCATTAGCCTACTCTATAGCCTCAGCCGTTGCCTCTTTCGCTAGTTTTTGCATTTCAACCGTAACCCGCTCGATCGGCTTTTTCTCGCCTCTGCCAATAATTCTGTATCTATTCGCGCCTCTCATTGTTTTTCTCGACATAGTTGTAGATATCTTTCTACGCTGGCCTCGTGCAGTCGCGCTCTACCTTCTCGATGCCTTCTATCCGGTCTATGTCTTCTGTGGAGTCGCGTGTATAGTGGGAGTGCTAGTGGGGGGTACAGGACGCTTGGTCACGCAAGTGCTGGTGGATATGGTGATTATAAAGAGGGAAGATGATTCAGATGCAGAAGTTGAAGTCAAAGTAAAGAAACGCCGTGGGGAGAGGAGATTCAAGGCGGAAGAAACTGATTAATGCTGCTGTAAGGGTTCCTACTGTTTCTTATCTCTGAATCATCTGATTGGATTCAGCTTATTTTACGAACTCTTGCTCGCCATAATCTTTGTCGACTCTCGCCGAGGACGTCAGACGAATGAGTATGTCTTAATCATATCCATCGTTATAGTTTTCTTATCATATTAAAGGTGAACACTCATGCCTGTATTTTAGCTTGTTAAGTTTTGGACTTTAGGACAATACGCGACAATTTCTGTAATTTATCTATGTCATTTCTTGAACTCGACCAGAAGATGTGCTGACTCTGACTTCGCTTCTTTATTTTCTTGTCCATAGAAGTTACTCAGCAATTACGATGTTCGCGACACCCTCGTATCATCCATGTTCTCGTCTTGAATAGTCCATAGATGCAGATAGATCAAGTTTCGTGATTTGGATGAGATCAGATTTATTTAGAGATCAGATGGATGCCTTTACATCCGCGTCAACGTCGAAATCATTGGAGCCTCATCGATTTCATTGTCACGGAACTTTGCTTGAGGTAATCTCGACTTCCATTACATGTAGAGATGATATAAGGCGAAGCATGGAATCCATGCGGCTATTTAATCTCAAGGTCCGTTATCGCAAGACAGACAAAAGATTCTTTGGACTTGTCAAGGAAATGGCTGCTCTTCAATCCAATGATGATCTCAACACGACTTCTACAGATACGGACCTTCATCGGGTTGTCCATCTCGATGTTACTCGCACCATGGGCAACCAAGGCCTTCCCATCTCTTCATCAGATTGGCGGCAGCTTAAGGCCGACGTCCTCAGGCACGAAAACAATACCTGCTCTTCCTGTGGGTATATGTCTCCTGACAGCACAGGCCGAAAAATGAAGATCAATCATACGGACGGCAATGTTTTCAATAATCATCCAGCCAACCTTCGTCTTCACTGCCCGCCGTGTGAAGCGATACATCACTGTGGCCTCAACGGCCTACTCGGATACATCACACTGGGATCGTCAGCTCTAGATCAGGTGGAGATCGTCAGAAAGACTAGAGAGGTCTTCGAAACGACTGGGACGATACCTCGTGTGAGACAGGTTGATCCCCAGGCCAATCGCCCTGACATCTCTATGTTCGATTTCTCTATTCTACTTTTGGAGACGGGCTGGGACAATTTGTCTGAAGAATATCGAAGTTACAAAGGGTTCTTTACAAATTTCGCTGTCAGGTTGTTCTCGAGTTCCACGGTAGGAAGGTAGGTTTGAATCCTCACCGGGGTGTATCATTTCCGCTCATGAGTAATTTTTAGAGATATTTTTCACCGGGATTCAGGTATTCGTGCGAATCAAATTCGTACATTGAGGTCCTCCCTTCCAAGTGTCACTTTTTCTCCCCAGGAGCATGTCTCGCTCCGGAACTTTTTGATGACTTGTCGCCCTTCAACCACTCGAACCATGGAAGCCGGATGGATCTATGTCATCAACCCCAGACCCAATTTGGATGATCAAGAAAACCCATTCAATGTTGAAGACCTTATATCTGCTTGGGAGGATTTGTGTGCTAATCAACGGGCGTCTGCGGAGGAACTCGATCGTCTGGCACGACGATACAAAGTGCTCGGGGGTAAATGGATAGTATTCTCTGAGAGGGATAAAGTCGATGCCCTGTGGTTCCAGATTGCCCGCTCAACCCATGCCGGAACGTTAGGTACACAGGCTAGAGTCTCGTCATTCGACGAGTTCAGTGACGAGGGACAACAGGCCATTGAGGTCTTCACCAAGGATTACACAAACCTCCAGGATGTCAAACGGGTTCGCGAGTCGCTTCGCCGATTAGGTATCAAGTACAAAATTGGCTACAAACCCGATGTTTATACCAATTGCGGCGTCTATTCGAATAATCCGTGGAGCATTCGGCCGAGCAAATATTTTGAATGACATAGGTCCGTGTTGCATCAAGCTTCCTTCTCTTGTCCATTAACCTGACATTCTGACTACTGAAGCAAAGTTCGCACACGTCGTAGATTGCATAGCTACACGATTGTGGATAACTTGAATTTTTCTTGTGTTTTCCTTGCTTTCTTTATCTTCTTCTACTACTGGAGTGAATATCCACCCGCCGTCCACTGTTGAGCAAAAACCAGACCCGTAGTAAAAGACGTACTTTATCATTGTCTTGCTTACGGATGTAAATTCGATGACCATCACATATCCCGCATCCTTCCGCTGAGAAGAAACCTGAATTACAACGATCTTGATGAGTACGTTGTATCATCATGTGTTTCGTGCTGCTGTGTCCTGAAATCGACTTGGGTTGCGATTACTCTCCCGGTATCGAAACCCTTATCCATAATGAGAGTCACCGGCACAGCTAGTTTAAACTTTAGAGTGTGTGCAGAACATTGATGCTATTTGACTGTTGTAATTTATTTTGATGCGTCTGTAGACAGTTATGTATGCATGTCCAAGTTGTGTCCAAGTCCTGGTGGACATGTACTACGATTAATACGGGACAAGATGAAATGACTCGTCTGAGGCTAGAAGATTCTAAATCCTGTGAATAGACACAGAAAGGCGATAAATAGCATCCATGTATATAGAACTTACCTTCTGTAGCTAAGAGACAAGAGTGTTCAGCAGGAGAACCAGGAGCTCGCCCAATTCTCCCCCACACTGACATTTCCCAAAAAAGAAAATATTTCACATCGAGCACGTGCCGGACCACGG
>JABAJX010000018.1:0-70984 GCA_018221735.1 Termitomyces sp. K1Aa
TTGGCAAAGAATTCCATCACCCAGACATCAGGATGACTGAATTGAAGTTCACAAAGAGTGGGATGAACAATCTCGATGGGACTGATCGTCAAAGTTGGAACCCAATCAAATGGTACACTACCGCTGAGTGAAATCTTTTCGAGGGTCGTGAGAGCAGTGATGAGGCTGCAGAGCTCAGGCAAGGTCAACTTGATGCGTTCAAGCTCCAATATTTTCAAAGATCTGAAGTTGCTGTGAAGAGAGCTGAGCGCTAGCTCTGACAACATTCGCCAATCCATCCACCCCAGGGAAAGGGATGTGACAGAGGAAAATGGTAATTCCCTGGCAACAAAGTCTCCAACGGCGGTCTCGGTCATCCAATGATCTCTTGCGGGAGGTACATAATCGTCCGAGTCAATAACAATCTCAACGTTTTGCGCGAGATGTAACGCATCAAATGATATCAGTGAGAGCGTGGATACAGGTGAATCAACAAGAGGGAGAAGTTCTCCAATCTGGATTTGGTGAAGTTTTAGGACCTTGGGCGGTGGCAGGAGATGATATCTAGCGCTCGGCAGCCATGAATGACATACCAAGGCGCATTCTTTGATTGAAGGAGATCCAAAGTCCAACGACCGAGTATCCAATGAATATGAGAGTATTGTAAGGCAGTGCGGGTGGGGCGTGCGCGTGAGTTTAAAGTCCAAGGCGAACTGGTTTTTCTGTTCCGCAGATCAGGGAGAGAATGTGCGCCTGACCTCGTCCAGATGAGGAGTAGAGTTCAGACACCCACACTGGGTAGAGGGAAGACTAGTACTAGTACCTCGGACGTACCACTGACGCTGGCCTCCTTCAATTCATGGTAAGGAACCTCACCTCTTACATACCCAGACTAAGATTCGAGACGGTCATATGACATATCCCCCTTTGAATTTGGCGATTAGAATCAAGGGTAGCCGAAGCCAAAGCCGCTCTTGTAGTAGATAACAGGAAACATCTCTCCATAGCACATAGCACATAGCACATGTGACGACGATGGATGCAACGCATGCCAGTGCGAGGATAAGAGCCGAAGAGGGATAAAGTTAGTTGACGCCGTCCTCTTGAGTTGTCTCCTGTGAATGATTCCTATGTATGTAAGTATGTACATGCGTTGATCACACGCACATAGGTTCCAACAGGATGGTGGTGATTTGACGCGACGCGTCACTAGGGAAGATCAAGTACGGAATCCGTTATGTACTTACTCCAATATCGATCTCCCCTTTGGTATCAGTCTCCACGCCGCCGGCGCGCTTGGAATAAGATATGCATACTTATGGTATGGTATGTAGTACCTGTCACCTGTCCTGTATGTTATTTTGATCTTCAACAAGGTGTAGGCGTGCCTTGGAGCTCTCAAACGTTAGCTAGTTAGTTATGGCGGAATTCAACATGGTTTCCAAATCCTGTGACATACAAATTTAAACTGCGGCGCACAGGTCCAGGGGAACGCCCTCAGGAGAACTAGTTTTTCTGTCATCCACAAATTGGGATAATATGCGCGTACACCTGACTTTCATGCCGAAAATTTACGCGTCTGGACTTAGGCCTCTCATCTAGATTTTTGCGAGTGGAGTTTAATTCGTATGTAGGCGTACCGCTGGCCCCCTCCTCCAGATTCGCATCGCATCGACACCGAACGTCAAGTATGATTAACGCTCATCCAGACTCAAGGGGCCAGGTCATATGATTGATATTCATATGTACTCATCCCCCAACGGCCCTTTGTATGGCATGTGGCGGACAACATCACTGGATAAATCATCGTGATTTTGACGCGATGATGAAGATGCACTTGCATACTTACATAGTCATAAGTCAGGATGCGAGGGGTACAGCCGAAGAGGAATAAAGTTGGTTGACATCGTCCCCTGGTGAACAATTCCTAAGTGTGTAAGTACACTCGTTGATTACACGCACGTCCAAATTCCAACAGGATGGTGGTGATTTGACGCGTCGACGCGTCAAGGAAGATTAAGTGTACGGAATCTGGACCGAGTCGTTGGCCGATCCGGATCCTTCCGAATCTCTAGGCAGCTGCCACTGCGTGTGTTCCCAAATCTTATCGTCACCGTATCATCGGTTCAGAACACTCTGGGTATATGTGTATACAGTACTAGATGTAGACATAATCCCCATTCAAGTGATCAGTGTGGATGTTGTCGACGCGGATTGCAACCTGGGTGTCGTATTCGATTCTTCGAAAAACTTATTACGCCACGATAGACCCAGTGTCAGTATTTCGTGTCCGTCGGGAGTAGTCGGAACCTATACATGCAACACAGCTGCGCATGTGAATCAAAGAAAGGACGAGAATGACGCCCGTACGGTTGAGGCGTCGTACCAACTCCCGGTCCTCTGTGATTATCGCATCTCGCGTCGAATCACGTGGAGTGATCGGAGACCGTATACTTTGTGAGCGAGAAAGAAGATTATCGATTATCGAAAACTCCCATTTCCTCTCACCCCAATCCACCTTTATCCCCTTCACACTCTAAACAGACGTTAAAATGGTCAAAGCTGTTGTCCTCGGCGCTGCTGGTGAGTGTGATCATCTTGGATCGCGATGATACGAAAGTTGAAGTTTTTTTTTCTTTGAACTCGACTTTTAAGGCGGTATCGGTCAACCTCTCTCGTTGCTCTTGAAGTCCAACCCGCTCGTTACCGAGGTGGGTTGGCGTTCTGCGTCGTGCAAGGAAATAATCATCAATGATTGCGTTTTAGCTCGGACTGTTCGATATCGTCAACACCCCTGGTGTTGCCGCCGATCTCTCCCACATCTCGACTCCCTCGAAGGTCGAAGGATTCCTTAAGCCTGACGATGGCCTCAAAAAGGCCCTTACCGGTGCAGATATCGTTGTGATCCCCGCTGGTGTCCCCAGGAAGCCTGGTGTATGTACTTTCCGTAACGCATCCCTTATCTTTATCTAACCTTCATCTTTTCTGTAGATGACACGGTGAGATGAGATCTTACGACAGCTTCTTCCATTTCTGACGGTTTTGATCTTGAATAGAGATGATCTCTTCAAGATCAACGGTGGAATCGTGAAGGAGTTGGCTACTGGCGTTGCCACAACTGCACCCAAGGCTTTCGTCCTTGTCATCTCCAACCCCGTCAACTCCACCGTCCCAATCGTCGCTGAGGTTCTCAAGAAGCACGGTGTCTATGACCCCAAGCGGTAAGCCCAAACCAGTGACTCTCGTTTCGTAGACTGACAGTGGGATCTGATAGCCTCTTCGGTGTCACCACCCTAGATGTCGTCCGTGCATCGACCTTCGTTTCTGAGATCCTCGGTGATCTCTCCTTAGCGCCCTCTGTCACTGTGCCCGTTGTTGGTGGCCACAGTGGTGTCACTGTACGTGCTCTTTACGGTCTAAAGTATAAATGACACTGACTTCCGTGGCGATAGATTGTTCCCCTCCTCTCCCAGTCCTCGCACCAGCTCCCCGCGGACATCAAGACCGAGACCTACGAGGCCCTTGTCAAACGCATCCAGTTCGGTGGTGACGAAGTCGTCAAAGCCAAGGATGGCGCCGGATCGGCGACATTGTCCATGGCCTACGCTGGCGCTGAGTTTGCTGCCAAGGTCATCCGCGCACTCAAGGGTGAGAAGGGCCTTAAGGCTCCCTCGTACGTCCCCCTTGCTGCGGATCCTGCCGGCGGAGCTGCCCTCGCCAAGGAGCTTGGACAAGACCTCGAGTTCTTCTCTTCCACGGTTGAGCTTGGTGTAAGTTTGGGTATTTTCTTCCCGCTAAGCGTTTAGGCTGACTGAGGTCCTGTACTTTGTATAGCCTGAGGGTGTCGTCAGTATTTCCACGCTCGGCCAGCTCACGGAGAGGGAGCAGGCGCTTGTCAAGGCTGCCATCCCCGAGCTAGTGACTAACATCACGACTGTGCGTGGCCTCGGCCTGTTGACCGTTTTTGGAATGATCATAACTAACCTGACTTTCAGGGTACCACTTTCGTCGCTGAGGCCTTCAAGAAGGAAGCTGAGGAAGGCCCTTCTAAGCTGTAAGGGGTGGATAGAATAAGTGTTTATTTGGTGTGGTAGAAAATGAAAAGTTGTAACAATAGAATTTGGAATGCTCAATCTATTTGGAGATCCAGAACAATGCATGGCAAAGACAACGACGTGAGATCCGGGAAGTTGGTCGGAGATCGGGGAGAAGAGGGGAAGTGACACACGTGCGGATCAGCTGACAACCGCGGGTGGCGTGGGAATGAGTGTTGGTGATTTGCAGGTCACAGGGCTTGAAGTCACGACAGTCGTGACTTTCACGTTCTCCCATTTCCTGCTTTCCCTCCAAGAGTCGAGGCCTCCCATCCATCCTCATTGTGCTCAACATCGTCGGCCACAGCGAGCTCGACTACAGCGCAATTGTTGCCCTCGTCCACACATTTATTCAGTAGCACTTTGGCGATTCAAATTTCTTGAACCCACCTCTTGCCGCATTGCTTCTAGTATACAGGCTTATCCTGTGCATAGATTGTTCGTACTCCTAGTTTATTTCTGAATTTGACAAAGAATTATACTCACAGGAAAGCTAGAATTGAAATTTTCAGCAATGGCTCCTCCCACTCCTACTCACGACCCAGGCTTGTCTCACAACCCAGCTGCTTCTGTTCCTCAGCAGCCGCCACAACAACCAGCCCTTCCCATATTACCTCCAGATCTCAGTTCACTCCAAGGAATTGGTCACGATCAACTCATGACAATCCTGAGAAACCTGCCTGGTGTTCTTGGCAAGGTATGAAACATCAATTATCATTTTTGTCCACTGTGCACCTCTTTCTGCGTTCGGGCCGTCCTCTGCGCCACGACCCAACTCGCGCGCTTCGACGATCGTTAATTGTACCACACGTGACTGTCGCGAGACACGGGGCACGAGCACGAGCACGAGTATTCCGCCAGCAGTCACGCGGAGGAGGGGTCACTCTTTTTTTTTCTGTTTTGTCATCGCCTCCTCGTACTGACGATTAAACTCGTAGTTCAACGATAAAGAGGATGCCGCACAAACTCTTTCCAATCTCTCTGCCCAACAGCCACCCTTTGCGCCGGGCCCTTTCCCGCCGCCTCACCCTGCTGGCGGTCTTCCAGGTATCAATGACCCCGGCCCATCGTCTCACCCTCGCGGCCCCCCCAATCTAGGCCAGCTTTCGGCCGTAGCTATGACCGCCACACCCGCCCCCTCCTCAGCCCCCCCGCCTCAAATTCCGGGTCAGCCAGATGCCAGTGAGGAAGAGCGTCGCGCTGCTGCTGCTGGTTTGGCGGCAGCACAAGTCACCGGATCTCCTGATCTCAAGACGCCAACGTCGGCTCCTACATCGACAAGAGGGCGAGGTGGTCGGAGTGCTACAATGGGCAGCGACGAATGGACTCGACAACGGAAGGACAATCATGTAAGTATTCCAACAGTAACACATCTTCCAGTTGCTTTATTATTTTATGCAGAAAGAAGTCGAGCGCCGACGCCGTGGAAACATCAACGAGGGGATCAACGAACTTGGCCGTATTGTGCCGAACGGGTCCGGCGAGAAAGCCAAAGGCGCTATCCTCTCTCGCGCCGTGCAATACATCCACCACCTCAAAGAGAACGAGGCCCGGAACATTGAAAAGTGGACGCTCGAGAAGCTACTCATGGACCAGGCAATGGGTGACCTGCAAACACAACTCGAGGAAATGAAGAAAATGTGGGAGGCGGAACGCGAAGGACGGGCGAGGGCTGAGGCCGAACTCGAGGCCCTTCGAGGTGCCATGGCTGTTGCCACCTCCCAATCGACGTCAGGCCCAATGCAACAGCCTGGTCAGACCCAGCCGGTGCATGCTCGTCCCGAGAGCGGGACACTGAAACGTGATTCCGCCGAGGCCGCCACCGAGGGGGACAAGGACGGCAAGAAACAACGAGTCGAGTAAGGAATTGCTTTGAACAATCTATGTTATTTTTTCGTTCGTTGGTTCAGTTGGTGTTCTTGCTATATTCCTCGTGTACGATATACTGTCACCCCCACTCTTGGCAGTTATTTATTAGACGTTTCAACTACGGCGTGTTTTACATACGAACTTCTTGTATGCTCTCGACTTCTGTATTCGAATTAATATCGATGAAATCTTTTGGAAAAAAACTCATCATCTCCCCTCACGCAGTTCCTGTTAAGCAAGTTATTAAATTGTATCGAATGGGTGTGACGCAAGTGTCTACATGAAGGGTATGTGCACATAAAAGATATAATGATCATACATATGATGCCGTAACTTCCAGAAATTTCCATCCATTTAGGTCTTATTAACCCGTTTTTTTTGTGTTACACCTGTGCAACGATCTTGGTATCTTCGAGATCCTGTGCCTCTACATGGGTCTCTACACTGCCAGTAGTGGGATCTTGCACCGAACCGTGAAGGTTTGATTGCGGGCCATGATAGTATTTGTGTGCGCCGAGAATCCACCAAAGTCTGTTGCCAAAAATTAATAGGAGGAAAGACCTTTGTAAATGAGGCAGACATACCCTGATAGGGCCATAACGCCGATAGTGATGGGCTGTGAAGATGGGTTAGAAAGTTAGTATTCTAATGTAAACCATATTGGTGCACGACGTACCGCGGCATAATTCATATTGTCCTTCGTAACAGGCAGGATGGTAGGGAAGGAAAAGATGATACAAACGAAGAGCGTCCATAAAATACAAACAACATTGCAGAACTTTCCTAGCAATCCATCTCCCATATAGAAAGGGCCAGGGTTAAACTCGACATCTGGGTGATCCTGGAAAACCCGTCGCAAAAAAATAGGGATAATGTAACTCAAATCGAGAGCCATGGCTGTTAGAGAGAAGATGGCATTGGCAGCGATGGAGCTGGCAAGGTCCAACAGGCCTGGAAGAATGCTCACGAAGGTACAGAGCCAGATGGAACGAATAGGTGTGTGTGTTGTCTCATTGATATGGCCGAAGAATCCACGATCGGGTAGACCTGAGAGACCGGCTCAGAAGCAGAAATGATGCAAACCTGGATGAATAGCATACCTTTGTCACGGCTGAACGCATAGGTCGTACGCGAGACGGCTTGGAGAGCGGTTTGCACGACGAAGAATGCAGTCAGGCAGACGAAAGTCTACGTCATTGTGTCAGGACGGCAGAACAAGACGACAGGAGAACAGATATATACCCAAAGAATCAGAGCACCGGTCTTGCCCATGCGCAGATACATGATCTATCACGAGTATCAGATTCATGATACGTCAACACCTCAACAAATCACTGAGATTATTACCTCGAGGAAAGCAGAGCCCGATGGCCCAGGAAGATTCTCACTAGAGGCTCGCAGGTTAATAACACTGTCTCATAAAATAGATGGCACGCACAGAGGTCCAGAGCACAGCACGAGGACTATGTTCAATAACCATCCTATGAGGCCCGTGCCAATGACTTGGTAGAGGATTAGCACACGAAGAATGGAGATACATAATAGAAACGACTTGGCTTACCAGCAATGAAGATCGCAGATGGTGCTATCGTTTTTTATGTTAACGACAACATTGAACACATCAATCACCATACCTGCATATGCGGCCCGTCGAACTTCTTCTCTATAAACTCAATTAGGCTCTGAGGGAAAATATACCGGTGATAACGGCACTTACGAGATATGAGCAGTGGCATCATAATCCTGAAGCCCTGTCAGCAAGTGCACATCGCATCAGAATACCACCCACTTACCGTCATCTGCCATAAGTTCACTTGTCGTATGACTCTGACAACTGATCAAGTGGAGATACGTACCGTCCATTGAACACTGAGAAGTCCAAACAGGAATGCCAGCCCCGTGTTCCATCCTCCAGTTTGGTTCACAACGCCCGCGGACCCGAAAACATAACTTGCAGGATGCATTTCAGCGCGAGGGGTCGTTGCAAGGAGAACGATAATGATCACTTGAAGGCAAGTTTAGAAAAGAAGACAGTGGCAGGATCAAGGCATACAGAACGTCGTTCCCAAATTAACAAACACAAATCCACTAGTCAAGTGTGCCAATTGACGTGTCGCAAGTGAGTTCTAAGGAAGATATGAGGCAAGAAGCTAATCCTGGAGGACGGCGTACACACCAGAATTCCATGGACCACGAGAAGTGCAACGAAGAGGCCCACGACTTTACCTTGCGTTACTTCGTAATCTCCGCCCTAGTCGATGTCAACGTGAACCCTCTTTTCAGATTAAAGAAATGAGTAAAAGTACCTTGCCAATGACAATTGCAGCCCAAATCATGTTGGAAAGTCCAAACTCAGTCGAAGAAATGCCCGCAATTTGTCCTGGTAAGGGAAATATAGAACATGATCAAGTATGTCAGGATAAGGCAAGAAACTACATACCAAGGATATTCAGCCAGCCAACTACCCAGCCGACCTGTAATCGCGTCAACTCCAAATCTATGAAACTTGGAGAAAAACGAAGCGTTCATACTCTTGCACGGTACTTCTTTGGTGTCAATTGAGCGGAAGCAGTATATCTGTAAGTACGTTATGATTTCAGACGAGAGGAATAGGCACGAAACAGTTCACAACGTACAAGCCACCACAAGTAGGAAACGCGCTAACAATCTCGGCAATACTTGAGCCAAGCGTAAAGCACATAACTGCTCCCAAAATCCAGCACCATGTCACCTGAAAAAGATAAGTCAATGAAGCTGGGATAGGATAGCACAATTCCACGACGTACGGATGCGGGACCACCAAGAAGAAGAGGTGTATTGAATGTTGTGGCAATACTTGAGCAGAGTCCCTTGAGATTAAACTTGGTAAAGAAAGATTTTGAATGGACTACCGAATCATACTGACCATGATGCTGAACGCGAAGCTAATCTACATTTAACATTTAAGATTGAAACTCTGCGGGTGGATGGGATAAGTGACCTACCGTCGCTATGTTAGAGAACTCTCTTTTAAACGAGGGCTTGTAACCCAACGCAACCAGCTCCTTGTCATCGTCGTCGGAGCTGCTGAGAGAGTGAGTAGATTTCTTGATGCCCATGATGGTGTTTTGAAAGAGATAGATATGGGTATACTGAAGTCACGGAGTTTCCGCCGAGCCTGGAAATTGATCGCGGGCCGTGTTCCCTACGAGCAAGCTTCACTGGAAGCACGTCGAATAGGGCAGCACAGAAGAAGCAAAATGTTTTCGAAACAAGCTCAGTAAAAAGGCTTGAAAATGCCTATAGGTGATAATCAATAAAAGTTTACCCGGACGATGAAATCTGCTTGATCGGGTCCCGACGCGCTGACGCAATCAATAAAGTAGGGGCCCTGACAAGCTTTGTGAGGACCTCAAGTATGTATACACTGCACTTGGCAAGGTTTCGCGTGGTACTCGAGGAGAACCCAGTAAGCGTGAAAAGACACGCATTCCTCGGCTATTTGAATACGTCTTCTCATGTTTGGACTCAAAGAAATTATAAGCAAATAATTCACTTGCCAGTGGTGCTCGGGACCTCAGGCCACTTTAGAACGTGAGTGACTTGTGCCTTGTTAGTAGACTTCAGTAGATTGGTCGTGCGACAATTTTTTCGAAAAAATCCACAATATCACCTGCCGGTGCTTGTTCTAGAATCTAGATCTATGGATGGCCCGATCGATATCAATGAATGGGACGTCGTCCGAGTCTGCAATCTTCATTGATAAAAGTATGTACTCTTGACTTCAACTT
Source organism: Termitomyces sp. K1Aa (assembly GCA_018221735.1). Classification (NCBI taxonomy): domain Eukaryota; kingdom Fungi; phylum Basidiomycota; class Agaricomycetes; order Agaricales; family Lyophyllaceae; genus Termitomyces; species Termitomyces sp. K1Aa. The sequence continues at coordinate 9,713 of JABAJX010000018.1, forward strand.
GACTTTTGACAAAAGAAGTTGGAAGTAGAAACCCTCCTTCAAGAGATAGTCATGTTCGGTATATATGGGTCCGTCTTATTTGTCACCATGCGGTCAATCTTGGCTCGAATGAAGTTATGTAGCTTGAAAACGCGTGGATTGTGCAATGTTGCGACGCGTCAAGCTCACTATTCCGAGTAAATCCGATCGGAAAAGCATGTCCGTTGTACCAGGTCAGGTTGAATTTGGTACGTACGTATGCATTTCTACCAGTGTCTCATATACATCTCATTCATCGGAACATTAAAAAATACTGTACATACAACAGTATGTAATCTTTTCTAGACAATACATATCGTTCAATGGGCAGATGAAAGGAATATGAGACATTACGTACTCTTATCAAAAAGCATAGGACAAGCGAAAACAGCGAATATCAAAAGCAAAGATAATAATTCAAATGACAGTGTAGAGTAAAAAGAGAGACGAGTTCAAGTAAACTCTCATGATTGGATAAATAAATGGATGGATGGATGATGGTATGAAAAGATGCCAAGATATGTTAAAGATGCTGGGAACTTTGTTTGTCTTCAAGCGGATATTGGGACCAAACTTCTCCTTTTCGCGCTCGTGTCCACATTCTCCTTTTCCTCCTGCTCAGAGACGCTAGACACTGGGCTCATAGACTGGCGTAATGTGCTTCTGGGTTTAGATTGAAACTGGCGATGCTCGACAGAAGCCACGCGGCGAACAGAAACGGACGGTGTTCCCGGCGACGGCTTCACAGACGACGACCGTGAGAGAGAAGATACGCGGGCGGTAGGTGTCGATGTAGCCGAGCCTGCCAAGGAGGGGCGCGTTTTCAGAGGAGGGGGACCCATAGAGCCTTCAACACGTTTAGAAGCAGTGGAGTGGGCAGATGCTACATTGGGGCGAGTGCTTTGGCCAAGTGTCGAGACCTTAACTGCTGACAATGGCTCGACAACGCTAGCACGTTTCTTGGTCTTAATGGTTCCGGCTTCTGAGGCGGAGGAGGGAGGACGAGTTACAGTGGGGGTGGAGAAAATGGCTGAATCGCGACGGTTGGAAGTCACTCGCGAGGCTGGCGCAGGGGTTGCGCCTGCCGTACCACGAACCCCAAGGTTGCGTTTGATCTGAATCACAATTGCGTGAGTAAAAGAGTGAAATTGAATAGACAAACGGCAACTCACGAGCTCCAATTCCATTTGCTTCGAGTCTAGGGCCGTGTTCATGCCCTCCAAGTCGTCCTTATCTCGCTGATGCTGTTTGGTTAGCTGTACGAGCTTGACTTCTTTATCCGCGCTTTCTTGCTGGAGCACTTGAATTCTCCTCCGCTGACGCTCAACCTCCTCCTTCAAGGCGTTAATCTTATCGGCCGAAGACTTCATCTCAATGTCAGAGGTTGCTTGTTGACGGACCAGATTCTCCACCTGGGTCCGGGCCTCACCCTCCTGTAACGAGGCTTCCTGAAGAGCGCGATTGAGTTCATCAACAGTACGCGTGTGCTCCCTACGAAGATTGGTCATCTCCTCGCGGAGCTCCTCAACCTCAGCTTCGCGTTGTTTGATCTTCTGCGAGTAGTCTTTCTCCTCTTCGTCGCGTTGACGGAGCTTCTCCTCGAGTCGGGACACATTCTCTTGCGAGAACTGACGTTCTCGGTCGAGCTGTGAAACGCGATCCGCATGCTCCTGTAAGGCATGAGATAGACCATCAGAGTGATCCCGTTCTTGTTGGAGTTGGTTTTCGAGCTGAAATGCCAACCATCAGGATCCTGTTACAAGTAAGACATGAAATGATGGAACGTACCTCCGCTTTTTCTCTCTCAAGTTCTTCATTGTTGTCCCACACCTCATGTAACTGTGCCTCAAGCTCGGCCTTCTTGGTTTCGCCGTCGTGGGTTTCAGTCTCCATATTGGCCATGGTATGCTTGAGCCCTTCGATTTCGCAATTGAGAGCGTCACGTTCCTCCTCGAGGCTCACAACCTTCTCCTGAAGCGCCGCCATCTTCTCTGATCCCTTCTCGGTGTGTTCCCACTGGGCGTGTAACTCGTTCCTTAACACACCGTACTCATCATCCCGTGTCTTCAATTGAAGCTTCGTATCCTCGAGGACCGCTTCCAAGTTCACTTTCTCCCCTTCGAGATGCTGCAACTTGCCCACCATGATAGCCTTCTCCTCCTCCCACTTGAACTCTGCAGTACTCTCCGATTCCATCAGCTGGGTCTCAACCATCAATTCCGACTCGTCATTGATTGGACTACACCTAACGGTGTCCACCTGGTCAACTTCTTTACCGCGATCTTTCACGATCCTTTCGAGCGCCCCGATATCCCCCCTCAGAAGCTCCTCTTTCTTCATCCACTCCGCCTTCTCACTCTCCAGGACAGAGATCTGACGATGCAACATCCGCAATGCCTCCCCACTCGCCTCATCCATAATGCTTCGCTCCATGCTGCTCTGCCTCGATCCCTCCACCTCCTCTTCGAGATAACGACATGTCTTCTCGAGTTCCTGCACCTTCTTCTTCCAAGTTTTGAGTATGCTCCTCCTCTTCACATCCTCCTTCTCAACGTCGCTGAGCTTCTTTCCAAGGATCTCCACCAACTCGTCCCTCGACCGAAGATCATTCTCATACTGTTGACACAACTCCGTCTGCAGCGCCAATTGCGTCTGAAGCGAAAAAATAACGTTTTCTTCCTTGGATGCTTTTCGGACATGTTTCGGGCCACCTTGCGGCGGAGTGACAGGTATCATGGTTTGAGGGGTATAATACGTCCTCGCGTTTGCACGGAAGGGGTCAGGCTGTTCAGGATTTGAGCACACCACGAAATCGTGCGAGGACTCATCGTTGATATCCACTTCGGGCACCTTTGCTGAGGGTCGCATTATTGACTGAAGGACGCTGTCGCCGAGCGTACGACTTCGACCCTTCAACGCGCGAGCAGACAAGTTGGTACTGTCCTTGTCAAAGAGGGCCGCCTTCAAGTCTGAGCCAGGTGAGTCTGAAGAAGCTTCAGCCGTGGGGCTAGCAGCGTTGAGAGAGTGGAAGACAGTCTGACTGAAGCTCGACGAGTTGCTACGTTCGTGGAGTGCAGAAGTGATCTGGGCGGATGTGTCTTGCGAATGGAAGATAGTTTCATCGATAGCATCAGGGGTCGGAGCCAGGACTCTATTGGTCGTCACGTCCACGGGAACGTCTATAGCTTTTCCTTTCCCTTTGTCTCTGAAGGGTGTCGAAGTAGCCATGCCAGAGGGCTTCAAGTCATCGCCATGATTACCATTTTCAGTCATAGACATGTCAATCGCGTTATCGAACAAGGGCTCCGAGATATCGAAACCAAGTCCTGGCGGCATATTAGGAAGATTTAGAGCCTGTGACATTTCGGGGTCATTAAAATCAGGAGGTGGGATAGGCGACATCAGATTAGTCGACTCAAGGAATCGGGCCTGTTCTTTCGGGGATGGCGTGTCGGAACTACTCATGGACGAGAAAACCTCTGAGACAGTAGGACGCGCAGATTTATTGCTCGTTGATCCCCGAGTCACTGGAAATGTCCCAGAGATTTGAGGACTAGTCTGAAGCTGGTCAAACAAGGGCTCTGGGGATGTAGCTGAAGGTGGCTCGAGGGAGGGAGAAAGCATAGATTGGAATTCGGTCTCCGTGGATGGATCCGGGCTGATAACTTTATACGCATCCCGAGAAAAAAATCGTACATTCTGGCCAGTACCAGGTGTCTTGGGATCACGAAGAATCGATCGAACAGAGCCAAATTTAAGGTCACTTGACGGTGTCATAGGCGAAAGTTCTGAAGGGGTTGCATCTTGGTCGGAACGTAATATATCAAGCGAAGGTTGGCGCTGAGTTGTGCCAGCGCTGATTGTGGCGTTTTGATGAGTACCCGAGTCAACAGAGGGGCGCAACATGTCAAGAGATGATTTGTGTTGAGGTGATGGCTTTGAGGAATCGGATGTAATTCTGGAAAGTGATGTTTGGGAATCTAGTCGATAGTGTTACCAAAAGTCAGGTTAGCTCGACGGCTACTCACTGTTGCTGTTGCCAAATAATGAACCTTTCATCTTCTTCTGGGGTCCTACTAATGGTAATGAAGCCTGCAGTGAATCACTGTCGTCTCTCGACGGCGCTTTTGATAACCTCTTGAACATGCTTCGTTTGGCATTCCTCGTCGGGGATGGCGGCGGGCTAGGGCTGGACATCCGCTCTGAGTTGTTATGGAAAACGGACAAATTTGGATGTTGTTCGAACACTTTGGACATGACACTCTCCCGAGCTGACTGATTCGGCGATAATGTCGACGATTCATGGTCTTCCTGGGCCTCCTCAGGCTGGGACGCACGAGACTTCAGAACATGAGTAAGTTTTGCCCACATATGAGGCAGCTTTCAACGATATCCCTATTCGATGGCGACGTCTTGAAGGCCGTGCGGATGGCTGGGGACCGCGGTAACAATTGGACTGAACTTGAACCGTGACTAAACTTTTCAACCATAAGACGCGTCAATCATGTGACCGAGTTTGATGTCAATTGAATAATTTTAAAATGATTTGAACACAGTACACTGCTTTTGTTCCTTACATACTAGTCGATTCTCAATACCACTCACACTAATCTATCACACTGACACTACATAGAATACATAGATGGTGGGGGAAAATCATCAAAATAGAGATAGATACCGTCTCAAACCATGGCCTCCGAAGAAAACTAAGTATGACGAACATTTCTGGAGCCGAACTACTTTTCGACCACTTTTATGAATGCTGAATAGCGCTGAATCACCGGGTACAGCTTGCATGGAAGATGATACAAGCACTCGTCTTTGAAACACGAATGCCATGAATATTAATATTACAAGGACCTTCTCGTTAAAATGTTTCGGTACTTATTGACCGCACTGTCCAAGCGCTGTCATGCAAAGCGGCCATTCGTGCAATTGTATACTCCCTTGCATCCGGTTGATGGTCCTCTCCAAGGCAGAATCCGAATTATTTGCTTGTTTGAAAGAAGGAATAGTCTTATTGCCCTGCGGAAATGACTCGAGGCGGAGAGGACAAGTTATTTCGGATCCTTCGGGTTTTGTGGCGCGCAATCATCAATTAAAATAACGACAGTCGAGATACTTTTACTTGCCGTCATTTAATTAGTAGCCTTGGATACACGGAGTACCCAGACAAGTCGTTTTTAAATTTCTGGTCATCAAAATGTGTCGTTGGCCAGCTGGCTACATCCAATCAATTTTTAACTCAACAGAGAAACCATAAGTAGTACTAACATGATATATTTTGAGTGTCAATGGTCATAACAATTACTTGCCCGCTGCCAGTGTTATCGTAGTATCTTTGGTGGTAGGTCTGCACCGGCTGGACATCCAAATTCGAAAGAGTCTCCGGCAGAGATAGCAAAACACGTGCATTAGGAATACCAGATGTATGTATGACCGGTCTCGACTCTGACGCATTAGGCCGGGCATCCGATACTTATATGTGAGCGCGTTTCCGGTCTTTTTGCAACGAAAGACAAATGCCAGTCTTGAAGGCGTCAAGTTACAGTCAAGAAGCTTACATTTATGCTCAGCATTCCGAAATATGCGGACAAAGTAGACCATATCTGGTTTGGCAATGTGAAGAACGTTCCAGGGGAATGCGAAGAACGCAAAGTGCCGGTCGCACACATCCGACGCGTCCCAAAAACTCCGAAACATGAGAAAGTCGAGAAAAATATAGATTGCTGTCGAGAATTAAAGATAAGTAGGCCTCTTGTTCTTAGGGCTTCTGGACTCGATCTCTAGACCGAGCCCAAAGATTGACAAAAGGCACTCCGAGCCCGTCGCGAGATGTTCGATGAGTCGATTGGGATGACGACACAATCGATCTCCGATGGATTGATTATCTACTCAGCCACCTTATAAAGCGCGCTCCCTTCTGATTCATCCACAAAACCTTCCCTCTCATCACACATTTTTCATTACAATGGTTGGTTTCTCCCTTTCCCTCTTCGATCTCCGCGACTAATATCCTCTTAAGGTCGTCAAAGTCGGTATCAACGGGTATGTCATCTTGGTTCCTTGTCTTCTTGTGTCATTTGATTAACTTCATTCTCAAGTTTCGGTAGGCCGATATTCAGATTTTAAGAAATTTTCGTTCTCACAGAATCATAGGTCGTATCGGCCGTATTGTTCTCCGCAATGCTCTCCTCAACGAGAAGGTCAACGTTGTCGCTGTGAACGAGTGAGTACACTGATTAATGAATGGACCATGGCTCATTGTCTCAACTCCCTTGCGCAGCCCTTTCATTGACCTTGAATACATGGTTCGTCCAGAGTCACTTCATTTTGATGCCCAGTAGTTCTTACGCGTTGTTTCAGGTCTACATGTTCAAGTACGATTCCGTCCATGGACGTTTCAAGGGATCGGTTGAGGCCAAAGACGGCAAGCTTTGGGTTGACGGCAAGCCCATCTCCGTCTTCGGCGAAAAGAACCCTCAGGACATCAAATGGTCCTCGGTTGGTGCTGAGTATGTCGTCGAGTCGACTGTATGTATTTTTCCCCAGATTGTCGCGATCGATAACACTGATTATCTTGACAGGGTGTATTCACCACTACCGAGAAGTAGGCACAATCACAGAAGTTTCTCCGCAACTTTGTTGCTGATTTGTCCTTCAACTTAGGGCCGGACTCCATCTCCAGGGTGGTGCCAAGAAGGTCATTATTTCTGCTCCTTCGGCCGATGCGCCTATGTTTGTCGTCGGTGTCAATCTCGACAAATACGATTCCAAGTATCAAGTTGTACGTATCGATTATCTGTCGCTTATCTGATTTTTCATTCAAACGTTAATATCTAGATCTCTAACGCCTCTTGCACCACTAACTGCCTTGCTCCCCTCGCCAAGGTTATTCATGACAAGTTCGGCATCATTGAGGGCTTGATGAGCACAATCCACGCCACCACTGCCACCCAAAAGACTGTCGACGGCCCTTCCCACAAGGATTGGCGTGGCGGACGCAGCGTCAACAACAACATCATCCCCTCTTCTACTGGTGCCGCTAAGGCCGTTGGCAAGGTCATCCCCAGCCTCAACGGAAAGCTCACGTCAGTATCTGATGGTCCATATTTATATACACTTTCTGATGAAACAATTTTACCAGCGGTCTCTCCTTCCGTGTCCCTACCATCGATGTTTCCGTTGTCGATCTCGTCGTCCGCCTCGAGAAGAAGACTACTTACGAAGAGATCAAGGCTGCCGTCAGGGAAGCCGCTGAAGGCCCCCTCAAGGGTGTTCTCGAGTACACCGACGACGCTCTTGTCTCTGCTGACTTTGTCGGCCACGACGCCTCTTCGATCTTCGATGCCTCTGCCGGTATCCAGCTCAACGAGACTTTCGTCAAGCTCATCGCCTGGTACGATAACGAGTGGGGTTACTCCAAGCGTGTTGTCGACCTCCTCGTCTTTGCTGCTGAGAAGGATGCCCAACAACAGTAGATATCATTCCTCGTCTTTTTTTCCTTCATGCCCGTTTATGGTTCCATCCAACTCCCCCTTTCTCTTTTCTTTTATTTGTATGCTGAGTGATGATGACTGATGTGCGGATTCAAAGGAAGCAGCGATTGTAAAAACGCCATCGATCCAGGCTTGGGCTTTCGTTACCTTGCAAGATGCCCTCCTCACAGATGTTCTACTGTAAAGAAGTCATATAGATGTATGTATAAAATACAAATCAATTTTAGGTTCGGAAAAAGTGCATTCCTCCCTAGTATTGTCTGTCATTCGAAGTGTTGAAAATGTTTCTCCTGATCCTCATTCAGATGCTCGATATATACAAGAATATCGATTCAGGAATTTGGCAGATATCTCTATATATCTGTTGTGCACTATGCACTTAACCTCAATTTCATAAGCAATCGAAGAAGCTTTCTACACGGGACTTACTACACGGGACCCCTTCATGCGTCATGGTTGACACTACGTGTTTCTCATTCCATCGAATCCACAGTCAATCTCGCCCCTAGTTTGGTCTGTCAAAATCGATATGACAGACAAACAAAACCAAAAAATTTCCTCATGCCGTGATGGACACACCCGGAATTGAACCGGGCACCGCCCGCAATGACCGATATACGATGCTAAGCGGGCGTGATAACCAACTACACCATGTGCCCATACAACGATTCTCGAGTTAACTTTTGAGTCGACTCAATAACATCCAAAAACCTGTAGCGCCACACTGGGGCGTCGCCAGTCTCGAACTCCACACTTCCATCTCTGTCGGTTTGATTTTCCTACCCAGCCAACTATTTATACTTGTTCAAAGAGAAATTCCTCGTAATAGAGCAGTTGATCAGCCGGCCGCCGTTACAGCTTCCTGATCAGTGCCTATTTATTTTGGGCATCTTAATCGTATTCGGGACGATTCTTTATAGATAAGTTGATACTCCTTGGACCAGCACTTTCATCATGGATTCTAGTCTCTACAAATCTGTCACGACTCGTCGAAACCTCAAGTACAACTATTACTTTTCAGCGCCAGTAGGATCCGGAGGGAAACCTGTCATTTTATTCGCGCATGGATTCCCAAACACATCGTACGAGTGGAGGTACCAAGTGACCTTTTTCAAAGACCAGGGCTATGGTCTCATTGTGCCCGACATGCTTGGCTATGGCGGGACAGACAAGCCTGAAAGAGCCGCCGACTATCGGCAAAGCTTGCTGTGCCAGGATGTTATCGACATCCTTGATGCGGAGAATGTCGACAAGGCGATTGCTATCGGACATGACTGGTGAATCTGTTCAAACCTGCTCTACTGGAAATCATGCCTAGCTGAGATACACAAATCTTCTAGGGGAAGCGTGTTGGTCGGCCGGCTTGCAAACTACTTTCCAAGCCGCTTCATTGCATTTGCCTTTCTCGCGTTGGGATACCTTCCCCCAAGTGAAGTCAAGTTCGTAGATTTTGCTGCTCAGGTATGTTCTTGCCTCGAGAAGTTTGAACTTGACCCCGAGCTTGACCATTTTTCTGCTCCAGCTCGCTACAATCACTGGTCGTGAGTTACTCGGATACTGGACTTTCCTCGCGGCCGATGGAGCTCCTGAGCTGATTGAACAGAACGTTCGTCACTTGACAGATCACTTGAATACAAAATAGGCTTAGGAAGTTGTAACAGTTCGATTCGGCTTACAGCATGGCGTTTGCTGATGATCCCGCACTCTGGAAAATCCACGTCGGACCCACTGGTGCGCTTAAAGCCTGGATTGAGAGTAATAATATAACCAAAATCGCGACGTACGTTCCAAAAGAGGTATGGCCACATCTTGTTGATTTCATCCTTTGATCGAATAGTTTTCAACCATGCCCGACAATCTCTGTAGGAGTTAGAAAAACAGAAGAAAGAGCTCCTCGAGTGTGGCTTAGCAGGGCCAGTCAACTGGTACAAAGTCAAAGTCCTTGATATTGATCCTGAAGACAACGCAGGTGCGTACTGTAAGTATTCCATATTGATCATCATTTCGTGAAAACCGAATCTCTAGCGATTCCGCCCGAGAATATCTCTATTAAGAATCCTGTCTTTCTTGGCGTTGCATTGCAGGACTATATCTGCCTGGCGGATATCCAGAAAGCAGTTACCAGCCAAAGTGTCCAGGGCCCCTTGACTATCAAAGATTTCGACACCGGTCATTGGATAATGTGGCAGGAGAAAGACAAGCTCAATCAGGAATTGTTGCAATGGATGGACGCTTTGTTTCTGTAACTTTAGGGGTGAGGAGGTATGTCCATGCTCGAGATAGTATACAAAGTACAATGTAGGAAGTGAAGGAACAGACAAGCGTCCTTGAGATTATCAAGTAACTGCTTAGCCCGAACAAAGTTTTCAATTGTGCCAATAACCCAGTACCGTTGAATAGTAGCCCCAACTTTTTCCGTCCGACTCGGATGCAAAGGCTTTGACTGACCCATTCATCCTAATGCGCCACAGTAATTATGTATCCTGTTTATATTCATTGTCCTGTGATAGTTATGGAGATCCTCCGTGAGGGATTGAAGGATACAGGGCACAGCAATAATTGGCCTGGTGAAATGAGGCGTGGGGGTACTTAGGTAGTGGTTCATCATCGACATCACGGACCCGCTTTGCTTCCGAGCTGTATGTCCATCATGTGGCACCGGGTGGACCACGGCCGGATATCCCCAGACTTCGGATTTGATCCCCGTACAGTACTTACAAATCGAGTATATAAATGCTGTCACTTAATACTCCTTACTACCCATAATGGATCCTACGTTCTACAAGTCTATTTTGACGGGTCGTAGTCTCAAATACAACTATTACTTTTCAGCGCCAACTGCTGGGAAACCGATACTTCTCTTTGTTCACGGATTCCCCAGCACATCGTACGACTGGAGGTATCAAGTGACCTTCTTCAAAGATCTGGGCTATGGCTTGATCGTACCCGATATGCTTGGATATGGTGGGACAGACAAGCCTGAAAGTTACGCCGACTACAGATTGGGCTTGATAAGTCAAGATGTTGTCGATATTCTTAATGCAGAGAAAGTTGATAAAGTCATTGTGGTTGGACATGACTGGTAGGTTCATTCGAGCGACATATCCCAGAGTAATTACTAACTCGGAAGGCTGCTTGTATCAAAATAAAGGGGAAGTGGAGTTGTCAGCAGACTTGCGAACTTGTTCCCTGATCGCTTCATTGCTTTTGCCTTCCTCGCAATAGGGTATATGCCTCCGAGTACCACCAAGTTTGCAGATTCATTTGCTCAGGTGCGATAGTCCCTCAACCTTGAATATTGACCCTGCCAGGCTCACGTTGATTTATAGAGCGCCAAGCTCGCTGGTTATGAGCTATTTGGATACTGGTACTTTTTCGCAGAGGAGGGAGCAGCGGAACTCATTGAAAAAAACGTAGGTTGTGTTATATTTCAAGAAATGAGTAGAATGTTTTACATGTAACATACCTCGATAGTTCGACTCATTCTACAGCTTGGTGTTGGCCGAAGATCCCAAACTTTGGGTAACTGACTTGGCACCTCGTGGCGCTTTCAAAGCCTGGGTTGAAGGGAATCGGAAAACAAAGATGGTATCCTACCTTTCACAAGATGTAATAGCACCTTCTCCTTCAATGCGCCTCATAAATCAACTGATCGGAACCCTGACTGTGCCGTAGGAAATAGACACGCAAAGGGCAAACATTCTCAAGGGCGGGATTGCGGCACCATTGAACTGGTATAAAGCAAGAGTCTTCGATTGTGATCTGGAGGAAATTAATGGTATATATATCTCATGTTTCCGACCACATTCAAGGCAGATGAACTGATGCTATGATTATCAGCCATTGAACCAGAAAACCTTGTGATTCACAAGCCTGTTTTCCTGGGCACTGCGATGCAGGACTATATTGGTTTGGCTCCTTTACAAAAAGCTGTTGCGACGAAAAGTGTGAAAGGCCCCTTGACCATAAAGGATTTCGACACGAGCCATTGGGTTTTCTGGCAGGAGAAGGATAGGGTGAACCAGGAATTGTTAGCGTGGATCCAGAGTTTGGCGTTATAAGAGTGGTATATATGAGTACAAGCGAATGTGTTTGTCACGGTTGAGTTTGAGTTGGACTTTCAAATATGTAATCCGATTGATCTCATGCTATCAAAATAAGAATTTGACTAGAATCTCTTCCCTTGTCATTGTAACTTCAACCTTGAGGGACCGTTAATGGAGACACCATGGGATGAGTCACACAGCGACGAGGCCGGCTGGAAATACTCGCGAGACGTAGAATGGGCGAAAATGTCGTCCGAGTTCACTGATGTATGTCAATTATAACCACTCGAGCTACGGAATTCCAATATTGAGGCTAGGTCGGGTATCGAGAAGGAATCACAGCAGGCAAAGAAGCGTTTGTTCAGGAAGGCTTCGATGCTGGGTTTGCGACCGTCGGTGCACCTCTAGGACAAGATCTCGGTCTCCTCCGCGGCCAATCCTCTGCACTCCTCTCGTTCCTGACATCGGCATCTTCAGCTGCTCTGGGTCTGTCTGAGGATGCCAAGGACACCCTGGTCCAGGAAACACGCGAGATTGTTTCACAACTTGGGAACGTCAGATTCTCTGACATCGAGCCGCGCGATTTGGAGGCAGAAGAGCATGCGAGAGAACACTTGGAGGCCGAGGGACAGGAGATGGAGGTTCATGAAGATATTGAAAAGAGGAAACAGATGGAGAATGTGGAGGATATGTTGGCAAGGCTGTCAGCTGGCGGCAAAGTAAGTGCTCCTGGAAGGCCTACGATGGAGGATGTCGCCCATCTCAAGGCGCGATTGCACGCCCTGACATCGCGACTTGGGCTTCGTAATCTATATTGAGGTTCTACCATGGCAACAAAGATCTCACATTATCCACGAGAGGTGTTGAAGAACAGGTGTTTACTTTCTCTTTCAACTTTCATTTTGAAATAAGATCACTGTATTCAGGCCTTTCATATGAATCGGACTGGATACCACAATCAGCCCGAAATTTCGCTCGAAATACTTTCCTCTGGTGAGCTTGCAATGCCTTGCATAGATATAGGTACATTGACATAAATAACGCCGATGTTAGCTCTAAAATAAGTGGTTGAAATTAGGGCGGCCTGAGGGGTAGACCATGAAGAGGGTATCTCTAGTATGTATGGTGAAATAAATACATGATCTGAGACAGGCCACAGTATTTCGCCTTTCAGGAAACATATCACTTCTGCTTCGCAGGCGCCATGTAATCGCGCGAAAGGTCGATCTCGCCCTTCATGTGTATGTTGGTAATGCGCACTTGGCGCTGTCTGGGAGCGCCGCCCCGTTTGCCTTTCTTTTTGCCTGCTGGCGCTTTTGGCGCTGGCGCCTCCGCGTTTGTAACCTGAAGACCCTCTGTTCCAATCTGTTTCAGAAGCCTTGGGGTCACCAACAGCCGAGAATATACCTGAAGCAAGTTGTTTCAAGAGATCGACATCATTGGGAACCTTCAGAGAGTGCCACAAGTCGCTGAACTCTGAGTTCAGGACGTCAGCGCGAGTCTTTACGATACAGAGCATTCACCACCCATCCGAAAACTCATCTTCCCACGAGAATGAAATTCACGCACCTTTCTCGACCGGCATGCCGCCAGCCTCCTCTGTTGGTTTGATCTCATTCCAGAAAACCATCCGTAATTGTCCGTCCTTGATTGTACGCGTGACTAGAACTTCGCCTTCTTTCTCTAGCTCCTCGATAGCGGCGGGCGCTTCTTTCCATGATTCTTTCAATGCACGAACGGGAATGCCTCCGCCTTTCCGTGTTTGACGTTGAATTTCAGTCAACAGGGCCGCTTTATTTCGAAAATTGAATTCGTGCTATAGAACTCGTAAGAAAGAAATCAATCAATCGAAAAAAGAGTCTATAGACCTTATATGAGTATAGGTCGGTTTTAGGATCCCATAGGATGCGATCATGCGCTTTGAATTTCTCGAGAAGAAGGTGGTCGGTATCTAATGGCGTATTCGTAACAATAGCGAGGTCCTGCAGTCGCATGGGGTTTTGAGTGCCCTGGAACAACGTCAGGCGGGCTTTTTTCAGGGTCGTACTTATGGTACACGCACTCTGAGATGGTTGACAGCATAGACTAATTGCGTATTGATGTTCAGGCCAGAGCCAGTATCCGCAGGCTGAGAATACACAATGTCTGAGTGAATCGTTAATACAAAAGAGATAGGCAAGACGCTTATGACATACTCGTCTTTGGTCGCTTCTTTTTAGGCGTAGCTTGTGAGGCCGAGTCAGCAGGCGTTTGAGGAGAAGCCGGTGTAGAAGCTTCGCTAGGTGCGGGGGGTTGAGAGTGCCATGAGGTGTAGTCCTGCCGTTTGAGCACTGATTTGAAGGCAGCAGCGTCTTGAGCAAGCTTTGACATGGTGGCCGGTGGCAAAGCCGACGAACGACGCTGTCACACTTTGAGTCACACCTTGCCGACACCCATGTCTGGCAACAATATACAGGTATCGTATGATGCGCTGCTACTCTATGCACTCCAGCTGATCTGCGAGGCTCCTATAGGATATGCCGGCACAAAAGCGTCGGCGCGTCATGGCTTGGGCTGATGGGTTTGAAAGACAGAAACCTGACCGTCCGAAGGCTCCTGTTCAAGTTCCTATGTTCACCTCAGCATTCAGTGAGAAACAATCACTGCCAGCACGTCCTAAACCTCTTTCAAAACCAAAACTTGACCCAAAGGCTCACTTTGTCATATCTAAACCCACTACGGCGAACTCTATGGTTGACTGGCCACGGCCTCAGAACCTTAAGCAACTCCCCGTTCCTGCTTTCCCGACACTTGTGACGGATAAAGAGAAGAAATCCGTACTATCTACTCGCCTTCAACCTCTGCCCGACCCTCGTAGCTTGACTAACGGTGAACCTACTTCAGTTACAACGCCACAGTCACTGCGGCGACCACTACCACCACCACCACCTCTTCCAACAATTGCATCGCCTAAAGCTGGTGTAACATTGAAGAAGTTGCCGACACCTACAATATTTGCACCTGCCGAGACCTCAATAAACACATCTATGCGCACAATATCAACCACTGAGATCGCATTAGCAACGGACCTTCTAACCGACAGCGGTACTGCTGAGCTGGCCCACATTTTTCTTCATGATCAACACCCCAATATTGCAGCATCCAATAAACAGGTGCATCCGGAATGGAACATTGGAATGAGTCCTCGAAAAGATACGAAGCATATAAAGGGTAAAGGTAAGGAACCCAACTTAATCAAGTGAGTGCTTACAAACGAAAACGAGGATCGCTGACCATTTATTGAGTCAAGGGGTGGCCTCGCAGCCCGGTCTTCCAACCTTTCAGCACAATCTCGCACTTCCCTCGTTCTCTGGCAAAAGGAGATGGAGCTTCGGCTTGCATCTTCTTCGGGTTCTCGCTTGAATTCAGACCTTCGGTTGCGAATCGTGAAAACCATCGATTTACCTGCGGGACCGAAGGCTAGCTCTCCTCGTAAATTCACAAACCGTTCCACCGCAGTTTCTATAGGCGTCGCCCTCTGTCGTATAATAACTACCACAGCCTCGTACCCGCACCTCTCGAATACGGTTCCACAAACACGAGAAAAACAGTGTCACCTTGTCGTTCTCTCTTTTCCCGCCATTGCTCCACCTCGTTTACGAGGTCGGGATGGGATCTATGTTCGTAACCCAGAAGATTTTACCGTCGGGCGAGATATCTGTGTTTGGGAGCCCTGGCACGAGGTTCCACTCTCTCCGACTCAGTCTTCTGTATCGTCAGATGAGGTGACGATGTCCAAATATGAACCTGAACCTGTTGAACTTGCCGCAGCTCCTTTTCCTAGTCTTCCGTCGACTTTCCCACGTCCTCTATCCTTGGAGGCAGGAGAGAACGGATTTCCGACTTCGGATACAGTCTTACTATGTTCGCGTTTTGTGATCATGCCATAACCTGCCTCGCTCGATTCTCTAACCCTAAAGGAGTCGCGACTCTTCTGAATATAACTCCGTCGGGTATCATCCATCTACACGCCATGCATGTTATGAACAGTTTTGCAGTGTGGTTGAACTTGGACTAACGAGTGTTTTCGCAAGGTAATCGATCCCATATACGGTTGCTCTCCAGCTGACATTAAGCATCTAGTTGATTGTACTTGTATACCAATGAAATGCTCGAAAAACGCACGTAGAATTTAGGTGGAGATCTAGGACACCACTCACAGTCTTCTTCTTCAATACACCATAGCCGTCCTTCATGAATCGCGAACCTCTGGCGCACATGTGAACGTAATTTGTACCCTAACCGGCGGAGTGAGGGACACCATGGAACCCCTTCCAGATACCGTACGTGGCGTTTCAGGGAAAATCCCAATTGGCGAGCCAATGGAGAGAGAGAGCGGTCCCACCTGAGTACTCGGATTCTTTCGAGGTTTCAGCTACTATAACTCATGCATAAGGATGATTTCGAGGCAAATGGTAGATGGCGAAGTGACGGAGGACCAGCGATATGTATAGCTGAGTATATTTCCTCGAAGTTTGAGAAAAATTTAAAGGCGCGTTGTACTCTTCTTGAAGTTCATCCAACGCAAACTTGACAACGCCCTTCTCTTCGAATCTCGTCCCACGTTTGTTACGCCCGAAGAACACCTGAACTTTATCTCTACACCCTCCTCATTAGATATCTCTCCAGTCCTCAAACGTTCTGCTCTTTCCTGTATTTCCGACTCGTGCCTTGTTTGCGATTTTGAATTATGTAATATATCGACGTTGGATGAAATATTATCTAAAAGTTTAAATCTCCTGCCCCCTCCATGTCTGAAATACACCTTCAGGAAACATCTCATGGTTCTCCTCGGGTGAAAAAGGCACCAACAAAGACCGATATTTCAGTTCCCTTTTCCTACTTACCAAGTGACGATGGTACCGATGAGAATCTCCTGGTTTTACTTCATGGGTTGGGTGTGCACGCATGGTCTGCCTTGTACATGATCTGTGTTAAATCAATCATATCTAGGGGACACGCACCTACCTTTCAGTAACCTTGGCCGTCAGTTGAAACTCCCTCAGACCGCTGTCCTTGCTCTACGCGCGCCGGAACAGTTCGTCACGAAATGCAATGCGAATCACTTTGTACTAATCCATTCTTTTCTCTCTTCTCTGAGTAGAATTCCTTACCTGTATGAAGATGCTTTTCAATGGTATACGTCCTTTGACGAACTCGGTGAATTGATCGAGAGGCCCAATCCAACACCTGCACTTGATCTCCTCGAAAAGGTCGTCAAACACCTCATTGATAGCTGTGGCTGGCCATCCGACAAGATACATCTGTTTGGTTTTGCGCAGGGTGGTAGTGTCGCCGCCGAGTTGGGCATTAAATGGTGGAAATCGCACCAGCCTTGCAAAACACCCGCTGCTTCGTCTTCAAGTCTAAAAAACGGTGCCTTGGGATCGATCGTCTCGATTTCAGGACCATTATTGTCCTACCCCACGTTGTCAGTCAAGAATCCTACACCATTCCTAATAGTGCACAACTTGCCACCCTCGGAAACGGCGTTACTATCAGGTGCGATGGTTGACATTAAGAAGGCGTATGACAATGTGACCGAGAAGACGAGTAAAGAACCCGGAATGCCGTCTTCGAGAGCTGGATGGCAGCCCGTCATGGAATTCTGGAGCACTCATCTTGGCCGGAGGCAAGTAGATGGACTTTACGAGGTGATGAGGGGCGATGTTCCAGTGCCACGATGACATTCTTCTCATTGAACCATATCTGACTATCTGATTTTCATATCAACCATGCAAAGTGAATTCCTAGGATGCTCACTATTCGGAGCTCGAATTGTCTAACATCCTGCGAAGATTCAGACGTCCATATTTCGAATGCTTAGTAGCCTTCCGTCTCACTCGTTCTTGAATACGAGTGTGATACTCTTGTACCCTTCTTCTGGTCAAAAGCTTGATGAAAGCCGTTGGTGTATTTGCCATACAAATTTGCAAAGGAGACCACTCTGTCAAGCGTTTTGATTTCAACGCTGCTTCAGCCTTGGTTTTAACTTATCTACACTAATAAAGGTCACATTATCGCTCCAAACCTCCGGAACATGTCAGGTATCATTCAGCTCTCTTTCCCTATATCAAATCAATGTCAAAATCCAGCTTTGCTTTCATTCTGAACCGCACCGTCCTTTCCTTCTATCCTCCTACGTTTGAGGTCCACTTTTTTCCCGTCGTCCCACCCTTTCTGATATGCTGATGAATCCACCTGAATTCGACCTCTTTTGCGCCCTTGACAAAGTTTAATCCCCTTATCCTTCAAGTAATTTTCCGCAATCGTCTTGGCATTGTTTCGGAAAGTGTATAGTTGGAGTGCGGACGACCAACTTGCGGTATCATCAATGGGTTCGGATTTGACTTCGACATGAACTGCATCATCCTTAGGCTCCATTTTCACCTCCGGAGGTGTAGGTGAAATGTGCCTGTGACACTCTGGTACATCAAGCGATGGATCTCTCATCTCCACTTTGATTTTAATCTTCTCCTCTAAAGCATCAAGATCGAAATCATCGGGAGCACTTGTATCGCCTTCGAAATCGGCGCGAATATCGCTGTCTAGTTCATCCCAATGTGAGCCGGCATAATCCATTGCGAAAGGGTCATCATCATCGTCGGAATTGCTGTCATCATCCACATTTGGTGGATGTGTGCATCAGATTAGCATTCCAATAATATGTATGCATTATAGCATTAACCTGAAGTCTTTTCAATCGGCTTCGAGAATCCATGATCAGGTGCGTCCTCGACTTTGACCCTTGGCTTCGATTCTTCTTCAAATGTATCGGGCGGCATGGCAAGCCGCGCAATTTCTGCAGCACGAGCAACCTCGGCGGCGGCGGCCTCTTCTCTTTCTCGTTTCCGTTCATTTTCTTCTGCCTGCTTTAGTGCTTGCCTATTTGCCAGCTCCGCATCTTTCCACACACGTTCAGATACACCAATCCGATAGCTGTTTCCTGCTGTGCGTCCTTTAAGCTCGCGTTTTTTCTCGAGAGCCCATACCTCAATCTGATTGTGTAACATCTCGAAGGCAAGGGCAGCTGCCACGGTGTTCTGTCTCAAAACATAAGTCAGCAATCAAACATGTTCAGGCAAGTAAACATTACGTCTGCTAAGCCATAGAAGACCCAATCTAGGCTTTTATTATCATCGGCAGCCACAGAGTATGTCTGGACATCAAAGGCCTCGCAAGCAGCATCGGATGCAATTCCATACCAAAGCTGGTTTTTCACTTGTTTGTTAGCGGTTGAAATGATTTTAACGTTGCTGTGACCTGCTCTGTTTGAGCGTTCCTCGACACTTTCATTTTCAATCAAGTCAGCCTGGGTAATGTTCTGTGCCCCCATAAGCTTGGTTGCCATGCGCATGGCAAGCTTGGCTTCAGCTTCGTCGGTTCCTGCATGAGTAGCCAATTTGATTGCTTTTCTAATCTGTGCAAGCTAAGTGTCGATTGTCATTATTGCAAACTCTCGTGGCTTGCATAAAACATACTATATTGCTGTCGACATTTTCGACTTGACAAGTATCAGATTGAGTGATCAGAATACAACACTTATAGCGAACCAACAAACCTTTTGACCTCTCTTCTAACTTCGTGTCAGCCCCGTTCGTTGCTGTTTCTGTGACTTCAGCGATATATCTCAAGAAAAAAAGTCAGACAGCTAGCAAATTGCGATGGAAAGACGTTACAGCGGTTTCGGAGGTGCCTTCGATTTGCGAGCTGGTTTACGGCTACCAGGATCATTAGAGGTGGCGCGTTTTTTCTTCGTTGAGTTTCCAGTATATTCGTCTCCAGAATCTTGCTCAGATTCACTGCTGGAACTTGACTCTTCATCGGAAAACCTCATGGCAGAATTTCAACAACCTTGGGAAATGTGGGGTCCAAAGTTTTTTATAAGAGGGGTTAAAAACAAACGGTGATGTAGGTGAGTGATATCTGCTCGTTCTATTCCATCTGTATAACGGTGTAGATTCAAGTGAAGCTTATGTATTGTTCTGTGGAGATTAGGATTTTGATGATACCACAGCTGACACCTGTAGATACTATTCCAGTCATCCCTTCCTCCATGTATTAGGTCTGATATCACTTTATTCGAGTAATTTGTGTGTGGGATTATACAGGCTCGTTCGACGACTGCCCGTCCGGCTACTGTGATCGTAATCGCTGCCCTCAGCCCGCAACTCAGCATGGCCCATCTTGGTCAATTTCTCGTCAAATTCGCAATTGCGATAACCCATGACAATGCGTTCCAAAAGTTCCGAAGTAGACACGCCTGGAGTGCGCCGTGTCGGAATGAATTTACCTGAAGAACAGTGTCTTTAGGCATGGGCAAGCAAATGAAGGTAGAAGAATACGTACCTTGACTCTTGACATATGCGTATACATCTTCATAATCTGCACTTGCATAAGGGAGTTCATCGTGCGCAACATAATCGATTTCATATTTTTGGATGAAGGCTTCGTCAATCACCCACGGGGCGTCAGCAACGATTTCATCAACCCATCGACAATGCCTGGCAGCTTCAAGCCTTTTTAAGATGTGAGTATCATATTAATTGGCTGGTTCAAGAGCAAGAAACAAACCTTTCGGCATGTGTCATGATACCTTGGGCCTTGTGTTTTCTTACAAGTTCATCGGAGTTAACACCCACGAGGAGATAAACAGACGGGAAAGATAGTTTGGCTTGTCGAAGCTGAAGCGCATGTCTAGTGGGGGCGTAAGCAGGTGGAAAAAAGTGGTAAGACAGAATTACCCAAAGTGGAAAAGATCATAAACACCTAAAATAAGAGTTACATATGACGTAATGAGGAAAGAATGGAAATCAGACCATCTGCATAAACACGAGCAGGACGATCGATGGGAGGAGAATTTATCTTGTACTTCCGCCAGGATTCGCC
The DNA here is from genome assembly GCA_018221735.1 of Termitomyces sp. K1Aa. Lineage (NCBI taxonomy): Eukaryota > Fungi > Basidiomycota > Agaricomycetes > Agaricales > Lyophyllaceae > Termitomyces > Termitomyces sp. K1Aa. The sequence goes on from JABAJX010000018.1 coordinate 30,204, forward strand.
GTCGATAGCCTTCTGGACAAAGGCTTGAATGTCTTCTGCCGTGAGAGCAGCGGGGTCGAAGGCCGCCTCTGAAGGAGCTGCGACTGCGGGCTCCTCGGGCACAAAGAGAGGATGGGCCGGAGGTGAGATAAAAACAGGGTGATTGGAATTTGTAGTCGATCGTGGTGGTGACACCGGGGTACTCTGCTCTGCACTCGGAGTAGTTGAAGATGAAGGATAGTTGGGCGTGTCAGGTGTGCTGAGGGTAGAAGTTGATGATGTATAGTGGAGATGCGGAGCTCGTGAAGAGTGGGAATCTGGACCAGCAGTTGCACTAGACTCGACGTCTCCATCATATGTAGGAGAATCCACGCCATCTGAATCTGATAAGAGAGTCGAAGCGAGCTGATGTTTGACGCGAGACGTCGAAGACTGTTTCGGATGGGAACCACGTAGATTGCTGGGTAAATTGGCAAGGCGGTTCGCTGTTGGGGCAGACACCGATGAGCCACCGTCATCCGTTAAAGGGTCATTGTCCTCCTCTGATCTATACACATCAGCTTGTTAGCTTGAGATCGACATGAACATAGAAAGTCACGCACGCATCATATGCTGGAGAGTCTACAGATCTAGGATACTTGCCAAAAGATCTTTTGCTATGCAGCATCTTGCGAGGAGCTTCAACCGACATCGTGAATGGGAGCAAGTTGCTTCGGAAGCAAATTTCGGTGTCACATACAACGCGAGTCACATGCCCCATGATATGTATCTTCAATTATAATATCCGTGTTTGAATATCACTTGCGCCAGTGGTCAACCCAGGTTTTGAACTGACCCTGAACCAACGTTCGTCAGTCACAGGTTCACCGATCATGTCAGAGAAGTCTTCTGGTTCCACGTCCTCGAGACCACAGTCGCCCACTCCATTGCGCGCAATTAGAATAGTCTTCTTTTCGATATTGGTGTTGGCGTGGGCATTCGACGCGTACAATGCTCTGTTTGACGAGGAAACATACTTCGCATGTTCCGAGTCCAACAACATCTACACTGTGGACGAAAGTAATCCCAGAGTGGCGTGCATCTCTGTCAAAGGTTCAAGAATATCTGATACAGGAAGCTACGGTACCCTCACTTGTGGCTCGAGGCAAATCAACTACTGCTGACACCGGTTTTTCTTCAAGATGAAATCACACAGCGGAGCCTGTCTGGTATTCATTTATATATTCCAGATGTATTATCAAGGCTTCTGCGCAGAAATCCTCAAGTTTTCAAGGTCGACCCCAGTTACATTGTTGTTCCTGGCTTAGCAGGTAAGTCATGAATCTCGTCATAATGATAAGCCTGAGAACTCTGATAGATGCGCACGCCCACATAATTGAATATGGCTTCATGAAACAACTACCTCTGACCGGTACCCAATCTCTTGAAGGTAAACAATTAGTTTCCATGTGGAAATCATCTTTCACCCATACCTATCTCGTGTTCTCTACCACCAGAAATTCTCGATCGTATAAGAGCGTATATACATGAACACCCTGAAATTGAGAACGATAAGACAAAGTGGATCGAAGGGATGGGTTGGGACCAGACCAAATGGCCAAGAGCTGAGTTTCCTACCGCTGTACATAGTAGCACTTTATTCTTTCGCCGTATGATCTGACGCGATTGTCGTAGTCTGACCTGGACCAAGACCCCGTATTGAAAGGTCGGCCCATCTCCTTGTCTCGGGTCGACGGACATGCCAAATGGGTGTCCCCTCGTGTTTTGGAGCTCATGGGGCAACTGCCTGATCATGTCGAAGGTGGACTCATCGTTCGTGATGCCGACAATCGGCCAACTGGTGACTTCGATCGAAAAACCTACCAAGTGTCTGACTCAGCTGCACATCAGGTGTATTCGTGGATAACGCAGTAGCCCTCATCCCAACGCCAGAGTGGACCGATGAGCGGATGAACCAGTTCTTTGACAAGACAATGAGAGACGCGCTGTCCCATGGTTTGACCTCAATCCACGACGCGTTTAGCACGCCCGACCAGATCCAATTTTTCAAAAAGTGCTTCTTAGTGTGAATTGCCAACAAATCACATCGAGCTAACCAGCTTGCAGGAAGGCTGAAGCGGGTGATCTGCCCGTGAGCTACAATGTTCTAACCTCTGAACTCAAACCAACTATGGAATCCTAGAATAGGCTATACCTCATGGGTCACGTTCCATCAAACGAATACTGGGGTTCGCAAATTCCACAACTCGTCAACTACGGTAAACAGAGCCACTTGACAGTAAAGAGCGTTAAACTCGTTGCTGATGGTATTGAACCAACGATTATCTCCCCAGGCCTTGGCCTAATACCACTTTTCATCACAGGTGCACTTGGTTCATGGGGTGCCGCCTTATTGGAGCCCTACTCAGACAAACCGAATGACAGCGGCCTTTTGCTCATACCTCCTGATAACATGTCGTCAAATGTCCATCAATTTTGGAAAGATGGGTTCCAAGTCGTGAGTTAATCACCATTAGGCTCAATCACTTTCGGTAACCCATTCATCATATCAGAATATTCACTGTATCGGTGATCGTGCCAATCACCTTGTTCTGGATATATTCGAGGACATTCTAACGAAGCAAGGCGGTAATGTAACTGAATGGCGACCGCGAATTGAGCATGCGCAGATCATGACTCTAGGCGATATCAAGAGAACTGGAAGACTTGGAAGTAGGTGACGTTTTCTGCGTGTGACTCGACTATCCTCGCTGACCAGTTATCGATAGTTCTTCCTAGTGTCCAGCCTACTCACGCGTAAGACGACCCTTCATTCAGCATGACCAGTAATAACATGAGTTGTCATTTTCCAGAACTTCTGATATGGGTTACGCTGAAGCACGCCTGGTACGTCTCCGAAAATTAAGCAAGTTACTGTCAATCTAACCTCTCTGTTTATCAAGGGCCCAAAACGCATCAGGGGTGCATACGCATACCAATCGTTACTTCAGTACGTTTCATGAGCATTCCGAACCTAATCCTTTCCAATTTCCTTCGTCATCCAGAGCTTCTTCCAACCACGTTCTTCCACTTGGTTCTGATTTCCCAGTGGAATCTATAAACCCTCTGCTTGGATTCTACGCAGCTGTTGCACGTCTTCGTTTCGACCCAGCACATCCCGATGCTCCTGGAACCTCACCACACGGCAGGGGGGGTTGGTGCGTCGTAGTCATCCAAAAACTCTTTTTACGCAATTCATATCCCAGATAGGTACCCCGAGGAAAAACTGACACGCGCACAAGCACTCAAGGGAATGACACTAGATGCTGCCTATGCGTCATTCGCAGAGAACGAAATCGGTTCCCTGACCCCTGGCAAGAAAGCAGATTTCGTCGTATTGAATATGGATATCATGACAGTTCCTATTGCTGATATCTTGAAGACAAATGTCGCTGCTACTATCATCGATGGAAAGATAGTATACGGTGATCTATGACCTCAAATCGGTTGACATATATCCGCTTTGGAAGAGTTGGTGAGCGGGAAACTACTACAGGGACTGGATTATTAATCGTTTAATCTTTGCGCCTATAGATACATAAGTAGACCACCTATATGTATTCGATTTTCTCAATGTACGAGCACAATGATCCTGATGCGACTCAGTCAAGTGGCTAAATTACCTTGTTTCTTGTCGTCTCATCTTCTGATTACAAGACTCACATAAGCAAACACAATTTGCAAGGCCGAATATCAATTATATTAAATACAAGTCGCTTCAAACACATTTATAATTGCATGAAAAGGCAGGCATTATGAGAGGAGTCCATTCCGGAACCAATAATAAAAGTAATAAAGATAAAATATACAAGGCGCGAGAGGAGTCCAATCCGGAGCCAATAATAATAATCAAGATAAAAGATACAAGGCGCGAGAGTCGTTACACATCTAGAGTCTAAAAGGCAAGATACACAAGTCCAGGCAAAGATCCGGGAAGATAAGATGCAGTTATGGGTCCGAGATTTGTGATTTTGAATCCGAGATAGGCAAGCAGTTACTGGCTTGAGGGAGGAGATGCAGTATAGATACATGTGCACGTCGGAGTCGATAGGAATTGGATAGAGGCAGGGTGGCCGATGTCGAGCTCGAGAAGTCGTTCCAGACAACGCACGATGCAAGGAAGGATAGGATAGGCAGTGTATATAGTTGGTCTTGCAGAAGATAAGGAGGAAAGGAAGGGGTTAAGGAGGGAAGTCGTCCCTGACGACGCATGCTGACAGAGGCAACGTACACTCGCAAAATCATAATTTGTTCCAAATCAGGAGGCTCAACCCTGTAACAACAGGACTGTAAGCCTCAGACCAAAGAACGAAAAATGTATACACATACCAGTTCAATGACATCCCGTGCTGTGTATCCACAGAAGTCCAAGCCCAGCTCGACCACCAGCCACAAGGCATGCCGCGCGCCACTCCGCATAGATGGGGGCCGGCAAAGGCGAAGGTTGCGCACCCTTCGCCTTCGTCGGTCCTCACCTATACGAAGCCACGAGCGTACATACCACGTGGGTCTGGAGGGTCAACTTGGGGGCGCATGATATAAAATATCCCCGCGTCCGGGTGCGCTGCCAAGTCTGGTGCTACTCGAGCATAGATGGGCTATGAGGACTTCTGCGTGATGATACGAAGGATGGGCCATGAATCGGGAAGAACTTGATGAGCTGAAACGAGGTTCTGATCGTTGCAGGAGTCGAGGTCCGATCAAGAATAGAGAAACCAGAAGAAGCAAAGAGAAAGAAGCAGAGAATAAACCAAGAGATAGGGGCAAAGCAAGAGAGAGAGAGAGAGCACAGCAATTACGACGAAGATGGTCCTTTGTCTCAGACAGTGTTGAGCTTGGCGCCTAACAAAGTCAGGATGAGCAAGAGACGCTGGACGTCAGACGCGTCGGAGGAGAGTACATCTGTGGAAAGCGGTCGGACGGAAGGGACTTCCGGCGGCAGCTGCAACAAATGAGAAAAGATACCAAATAAAACAACAATCAAACATACCACCACCTCCGGATCAGGATACAATTTATCTAGATGTTTGTTGAACTCCTGGCGATATTCGCTGATAAAGAGTTCCGACGTCTGGGGAACTTGGGATTAGCGTTGAAGATCGAGAGCTGACATAATTATGCTTACAATATCAAATTCTTCCTCAGGGAGGATCAAGCGGAAGAATCTCTCGATTTTGAAGGCAAGAACATCCTCGCCAGTCTTGAATTGATGTCAGAAGTGACGATTGAGATTATCTCAAGCGACTTACAGAGTGAGTGTCCAGAGCCTCGCTCGAAGGGGGAAGAACAACGTCAAGAAGGGCCCCAGCAACTAAAAAGAGGGCCTGTGTGTCCTCTGCTTCGCTCTGCCTCAAGATATTAGTCCTCTGGTTACGCAGGTCAGTAATTGAGCTTACGTTGGCCGATGCGGCGTTCATGTCAATGCCAGGAATGATGATATCCTCCGAAGGTTCAACGGCTTCCGTGGCGTTCGACTCGCTGGAGAGGATGGCCTGTTCAAGGTTTTCGATGCCAGGAATAGTAATTTCTCGATGGTCAATGTCCTCATGGCAATTTGCCTGACAGTCATGTCAAAAGTGCCCGAACGGGGACCAGAAAAAGAAAGAACTCACAAAAGTCATATCAAGGGCATCAAGCACAACATGGTCGATAGTTGCCTCAGGGAAGAGCCCGCCCTTGACATGGAGGTCAGAATGAGGAGCAAAGATCTGAACCAAATAGACATACATCATTATAAAAGGTGAAGTTGAACCCAAGTTCGTTGTGAATGAGGCGTTGAATTGCTGGTAACCACTAACAATTGATATCAAGAAATGCGAGCGGGGAGTATGAAAGGATAAACGTACGACAGCGAAGGCCCACAAAGTGATATTCAGTCCTACGACAAGAGCAATCACGATGTACAAGCAGAGAAGACGCAAGGGGAAAGGTGTCGGGGGAAGGAAAATAGCCACGCTGGAGGCGGGCCTATGAGAGGTAAGATTTTGCGTCGAGTCAACTTGGGCGAGGTCTTGGGCGAGGTGGGATGGGGTGGAAACTAGGCTTGGGCGTTCGTAGACGGTGCAGACCATGGGTATCGCGACATTGAAGAGGGAAGGATGCATCCAGATGGGGGATACGTCGATGGGAGAGGGGGCAGGACCGGCGGGGCAAGTATTAGGCATGGGCTTAGCAAGAGAGCCCATCCAGTTGCGGCAGATCGCCATCTGAGGAAGAGGAGCGAGCGCGGGGACGAGGCGTTCGTAGGCGGCACAGGTCACAGGCTGGGCGATGTTGTTAAGAGTGGGTTGCATGAATGCGGGTGATACGTCGATAGGGAAGGGGGCAGGACCGATGGGGCAAGTGGTAGGCATGGGTTTGATGAGAGAGTCCATCCAGTTGAGGCACATCTGAGGTTTTGGGGTAAGGGCGGGGGCAGGGGGGAGGGCGAGGGGAGGTTCGCCGTAGTATATATCTCTATTTCTTTCGCGGGACATACGGATTGCATCGCCAACTTCCAGACCAGCGATTAACGACATGCCATAGAATAAGACATCCCCGTGTTGTTCGTACGCAGAATTGAAGTACGTGGAATCAAAGCCGCCAAGCGACGCCCAGATGGAAAGACATGCGTAAACGATTTTTGGGTGGATCATCTTAGCGAATTCGCAGGACGTGGTTTTCCGACTTCCGACTTCCGAGTCTTGGGGAGATTCATCATTCAGACACCATGAGGTTCATTTGGGAACTGAAGGTGGGTTATGTAACTCGACCATAGAAGGAGAAGAAAGACTTATCGTGATTATCACTTTACATGAATGCGACACAGCAATCTTCTGCAGGGCACCACTTCAATCGATATCAATCCCGGCGGGCCACCACTAGCAAGTTCCAAGTTGATTATTCGATCCGAGTCGGTACGGTACCATAGTTTGTGCTTACAATACCTGGTGAGTGCGTTAATTTGCCTGGACCCTTGACAACCGATAGTTGTGTTGTCATACCGCGGAGACGTATTTTCCTCCGACATTTTGACGAGTTCAGATATCATCATGATCCAGAGGGACAATTTTGGCTGTGAGGTGCAGACATAAGAACACGAGAGCCGAAGAACATGATCCTGTGACTGGTCCTTCCATCGACTTTTGGGAATACCCATCAGATTACTAAAGTGATGTTGAAGTATTCTGTACTACTAGTATGTACTCACGACCTACATCATGATTCGAAGAAACTGATAGCTAATCAATCTTACCCGTCGCTTGGATAACTATATTACGCTTATCGGGTCGAGGCGGGAGAGTGGTACCCTTGTTCTACCGCCGACGCCACCGTAGATGCTGTCAGCCAAACAATTATCGTTATCAAACAAGGTAGGTGTCTTCAGCGCCATATTTCGGTACAAATGCGTCTTTCAACTTGAGGCCCGGCGCCACCGCTGATAAAGTCAACCGAGGAATTGAATAAGAGAAGAGAAGAGAAAGACCTATCATCACGAAAGAAGCTGTAATGAGCGCCATCCTTCAGTTCATATAGAATTCACTTGAAGATTGGATCGTCTAACTTGAAAGATCACTGTAGTATAAAGCCAATCAAAGGATTAAATCAAATCACACTAGTACTCACGAAGCAAACAAGATGAGATTTGATTTCACCATTTTCTCGGCAATTCTGATTGCAACACAAGTCTATGCACTCTCTACTGTGGAGCGAAATAATACTCTCCAGGTGCGCAAATCACCCAGGCCATTGAATATTATCTCACCTTGAAGTCTATCCAGACTCGCACTTGTAGTGATACATCAGTCGCTGTCCCACTCTTCCGTGCATACAGCGCCGCTGTAGTCGATCATCTTTACACTACTAGCGCCAACGAAATCCAAAGCGTCGTGAACGCGGGGACATACGTCTCCGAAGGCACTGTTGCAAAAGTCTTCCCGACCTGGGAGGTGGGAACGGTCCCTTTGTATCGCTTCTATAACCAAGCGTTTACCGATCACTTCTATTACGCTGGCCCATCGGAGGGACTCAACGCTGGATACACGCTGGAGGGCGTTACTGGTTATGTCTACCCAGGAACAGGCTGTGGCGGGGTTCCTTTCTATAGGCTGTACCTACCTACACCCAAGTTCGACCATTTATACACGACACAGAGTGGGGAAGTCACCAGTGCAGAGACAGGTGGGTACCGGTTTGAGGGAGTGGCAGCGTATGTCATTTTCATCTGATTCCCGAACCAAGTGACCCAAAAATTCAATTATCTCGGTTGTAACTTGCAGCCAAATCTCATAGATATATCCCAGCCACTGTACTCGAGTGTTTTGGTCTTGTTTTGGTTATATTTCGCGTCAGACTTTGAGAAGATATCTGTACTTCTTACTAGGTGTTAGTTCAAATCAAGTTCAAATCGAGTCTTCATTACTTTGATATTAGTGAGACGGTTGTGAGCACCAAGTTTGGAGAATTCATACGTAAAGGCACGCTGATAGTAGAGCGAACTTCCGTATCCCAACTGCTTCATTAATTTGGCTATTCCTTGCGGATCTTTGGCTGTGAATAATTACGAGATGCTCCTGAGACCCTATTGCTATGATCTCTCTCAGGTCATATGCGCGATGTCTCCCAGCACGAAAACAAGGAGGGCGACTCTCGGAGGGGATATGTATCGATCATACTTAGAAGCAATCCAGCAGTTCGAAATGAACTCCGGGCTTGAAAGATTCCACGACACGTCACAGACAATCACCTGCCGTTACACAAAGTGAACTAGTAAGTACAGTTGTTGACGAAAGAACCACGGGGTAGAAGTTGAGTCTGTCTATGACAGGTCCCGCCTGACCGTGGGGACGCGTTTTTTCCAGTCACTCACCAGTGCGAGGTCATAGCCCCCGTCTCGCGGTTGACTCGTAACGCGTCAGAGCTGTCTCGCGAACTTGCATCTACTGTATACTATCAGCCTAGGGCTCTGTCAGTCTCTACTCGCCTCTCCACTTGTTCGCTCAGCTTTGAAAACTTAGAGAAATGGAAACGTCGGGGTCGGGCCCGCATCTTCGTACTAAATTCCGCGACAAATTATCTCCCAAAGTTGAGGTGAGCGAGCCCTTTGCAAAAAAAAGGGTTATCTGTCTTGATCTTTGGAATATCTACGTATACAGGCTCTAGCAAAAAAGCGGAAAGACTACCTCATATTCATCTCGAAGAGCTTGTGTGCTTTCTCAAGAATGGCGATAAAACCGGAGAACAGGCGGCTAATCCGCGCATACTCAACATATTCATACGACAGCTCGATCATGAACCGCCTCAGTTCGATTTTTCGAGAAAACACCCGGCTCCGTCAGACCTTAAATCCGTCGCGGGCGCTATTAACAGCCTCCGAGGAATCTCGCTCGCTGTGCTGACCATCACAACTAACAAAGGCAGAGATCTTCTTGGTGTTGTTCCGTTCCTTGTGTCAACATGGTCCAAGCTCTGGTCCTGGATGATATTTTTTTGTCGATTTCCTTCTGGTGCTGCCGATTACTATTGCATGGACAGAGCTAAATATCGTCATCTCATTTCGATCATCAACTACATCTTGCTGCATATTCTCGATCGTTGCAGCTCACCCGGTCCTGCCGTTCTGTCGACGAAGGGCTTGCTGGAAGTAGCCGCGGAAATGTGGATCAGACCACTCGATCCTGTATCCAATCCCTCGGAGCAAGACCATCAAGATTTTCACGTCGTTTGTGAAATGGTGGCTCGTCTACTAGACTCTCCTCTGACGGATAGCCGTGAGCTGCTCAAAGCTTTCCCTGCCGACCCTGTAAAAGGTGTAGCCGTCCTCTGTCTGCCGTTTCAACTGATGCGTACAGACATACACATGCGATATTGCTATTCGCTTGTTCTGAGATTTCACACAGGTATCTTTCTTCGAATCCCTGAATTCTATGAGACACTTCCAGGAAGGTTATCATTTCTCATGTCTGCGATGCACTCGCCTACTTTATTTCTTTTCTTCGAAACGGCGGCTCCACTCCTTCAGAGGTTGATATAGACTACGTTGGTGCCTGTGTAGGGGCCTCTTTCCGCTTCCTTTATTACTATTCAAAGAATGCCGCCCCTGGATACTCCTGGTTGCCCTTTGCGTTGCGCCACCAGCTCTTACCTTCGATTTTAATAGCTGCTGTACACCTGGACGATCCTTTCGTTTTTGAAAGTCTCAATATGCTTCTGCCAGAGCTCCAACTTTCGTTTATACATCGTGCTGCCGTGAAACACTTTCGTAACGCATTATCCTCAACTTTCGTTACACCTCTCGTTGCTATGATACGACGGGACTCGAAATTTTGGCCCGATTGGCTCCAATTCTCAAAAGCAATCGATGCTTTCGAAAAAGTTCACTGTGATTTCGACCTTAATTATCGACGAAAATGTGGCAATGTCAAGGTGATACTAAATCTTGTGTCTGCTTCGTGTTAATTATTGATAAACTCGAGATAATAGTGTGGTAAAATTGAAGAGGCTCGCAACCATCGAGTTTGTGGCGCATGCAAGAGCATCCTGTATTGTTCGAGAAGGTGTCAAAAGATAGACTGGAGTATCCACCGCGACGTTTGTACATGTCGCGATGGTCAGTTCGAAAGAAATAGTTACCTAGTTTAAAATCCACTAACAACTCAGGGCACAGAACGCGATCCATTGACGTCGAACCGGGCTACTGCTTTTCTGAGACATTTCATAGAGCGAAAAATGATCGAGAAACTGGAGGACATCATCAAGCAACGAGACGACTTGATATCGCCGACCACTGGATTCCAGCCTCTTGTACTCATCATTGATTGCACTCAATGCTTGCCGCCGACAGTATCAGTACTTCCTCTGATGGATCTCGAACAAAGTCTCTTTCCATCACTCCCTGACGTTCACCCAGTGATGCTTTCATGTATCAAGATACGATATGGAAAGCACGCCCGACACTTTCCATTCGTTTTGGACCTATCAAGTGAGCTCTTTGGACGGTACGACCGCAAAGAAATTCAGTTCTAGATTTTCGTAATGACTGGTACTATCACTGATTGTATATATTTGAGCAGATGTAGTGTACTCCACCCTGTCAACAGGATGGATCCATCCTAGTAAACAACAGGTGTGAACTGTCTTTTGTTGACATTGAGGAAGATCATGACATTCGGACTGATGCATGATTAGTCTTAGACGCGGTCCGAGATCGGATTATTGTACTCAAACGAACTTGAACAACTACTTACGCGTGGTGTCATCGAAAGTGTATATCGACCTCCACTAATTCATTCTTTACAATACTTTATGCGAGCCAGTCACCACATAAATTATGAAGTACAGTCAAAAAAGACGGATCGGAGATTCATACAAATTGGAGCAAGTCGAGAGAATGAAGAAGCATATGAAAGAACTTTCACTGTCAAAGTTTGGTTTATCAGCCACATTGAAAGACAGCTGGCAGCGGCGCAAATCTCGCTCACTCACCTATTCGCCTTTGTCCTCACGAAGTCTGTAATATCTTCCCCTCCGAGTCCACGATACACGATTGTTGCCCTGTCTTCTCCACATCGTGGTCAAAGGTAACCAAGTTCTCACTCCTTCCACATGTGCATCCGAGCCGCAAACCCTCAATCAATTTCGCCTTCAAGAATATATACGCCGTCGCGAAATTGAGGTTCCCAGCCAGGATGAAGCATAATGTGGTCAACATATCCTGGGTGGTCTTGTGTTCGCGAAAGCCCGCGATTGAGTAGTTGATGATTCCTGAACCCAGAAGAATCCCCGCACAGACTGCATCATACTCCATCGTTAGGTGATTGTGTACGATGGGGTCGCGTGTTGGTTGCGGGGTGTCAAGCATAATGAATATGCAGAGGACAGCATAGCTGAGAAGAAGCATTTCAAAGTAAGCGCCTATATGTCGAGTCTGTGAGAAGTGACAAGTCTTCGTTGGCTCACCAGATATTCGCAAAGGCTAAAACGCCTAATGAGATAGTTCACCAGCGTGAGCGGGGTAATCGGACAAAAATCCAGACAGACATACCAAGCCTGACGAAAAAGAAATCAATAAGTATACCTTATTCGTTTACAGAAGGAGATAGGAAGAGTGGTTCTTGGAAAGGCATGCACCAAATTGAGTGCCTTGAATACGGTAGGTATAGAGAGATGTAAAGTAGGTCTGGTTGAAAGGACTCACAGAAAGAATCCGTCATCAGTAGATAATAGTATCGAAAACATGAATGTCAGAAAGTAGAGCCTAGATTAATGCTCAAGCGTCCCAAGCGGGAGAAGTTTCCAATGGGTTGGATGACCAATGCATCTCAGGCTGCTGCTGGCTTTCTATATAACCGCTCCACATGATGCATGTGCATGATCAATGACCACACCGAGTTCGGCTCGGTACGGACTGCTGTAAAGCTGGACCGGACCATGTATCGCCCATTTCACAGCTTTCAATTCTCGAGGCGATGAGCAACTCATTGAGTATACTGTTACGAGGTGTATTGATACATTGATGACGAGTCAAAGGCTATTTAATGCGAGCAAAGGGAAAGTAGTAGGGTTATCAAATTAGCTCAGGCTTGTGCAGAGGTAACCTGTGTTCGTAGGTATCAGAAGAGGTGATGGTGTCGTGAGCAGGGTCGATAAGCAATTTTTCTAGACAGCAGTCTGGATCGATCTATTAGAAGAGGGGGGCGCTGTCTTGAGGCATTGAAGACACCTTTTAGACAGCAGTCGCATCGGTCCTGTCGGTGGGTGTGGGTTTTGCGGCGTAGCGTGGAAGAGACTCAATTGGCTTAGAAATGAGATATCCTAAAGCATCAATAGTCAGTAACGGAACGAGATAAGACGCCGTTCTTAACACACCGTTTAGCCCTGCAGCCTTCTCACCCTGTCTTCCGAATCCAAAACCAGACTTCGAACTTGTCTGCGAAGCACCAGTGAACATGCTCGAGATGACTGATGGCGCAGCAGAGGTTGCGGCCGACATTGCAGGGCGCACATCAACACCAGCAACATGTGTCGGGAGAGCGCTCTTTGCTTGTTCGCGCCACGAGGTCACAGAACGTTTAGCCCTCGCAGATCCCCGCCATATTAACCCAACTAGTATATTTAGACAACCGATCGAAAAGAGGAAGAAGGCAGAGACGAGGGTGAAGGTATCGATGTGGTGTGAGAGGATAGCAGCACCGATCCTACAACGTCCAACATGTCAAAAGCATGGGGTGTAAGAAGAGGAAGGGCTTACAAGCATTGCATAACACCAAGAGCTCCGAGGCCAAAATCCTTACCCAAAACGGGAAAATAGTGGTCAAAGAACCGCGATGGCCATCCAAATTCTGACATGATGAGCAAGCCACTTTGTCCAATGATTAGCAACCTGTTAAGAACAGCCCAAAAAACGCCAGCTGGTTGATTGGGCACCGTGCTTCCCCTTGAAAATCGGACCATATAAGAGATGAGAAGATTTCAAGGCAACAGTTAGAGGAGACATACAAGATATAATCCATTTCCGACGTGGAAATTGTCGAATTAGTGCCATCAGAGGACGTCGCAGTGGAATTGGTACCCGATTTGTCGGCAGTAACGAAACGATTGACCGCTTGGATATCGTGAACAAGAGTTACAATGTTGCTAGCAAAGACAAGGGTGAGCGCGATGATGCTCAGGATGCGGACACCGTTTAGACCGATGAACGTGTCTGGTTTGAAATCAATTTTACAGATTAGATAGAACTGGGAAGGCTACTTACAAGCACGCGGGGGCAACATAGTCTATCAAGACGTGAATAAGTCGTGTGCAGATTGAGCGTAGATGCGAGCAACCAGGCGTGAACTAAAACTAGATGCACCAGCACCTGAGGAGGGTAAGAGAACGTCAAGAGAAAAGAGAGGAGGTAGCTCAAGAGCCTTGGAGACCGAACGGAAGAAGATGGAGCTTTTTCCATTCAGACTTTACTTATGTAGGAACACGAGGCTTGGCCGATGTTGCCCAGAATTCAGGCGCTTTCATTGTTCCGAGTCAAAAGGCGAAGTCGAAGGTCAAACTCATTGTTCTTTGCCCTTTTTTCGTAATTGTCATGTGATCGCGTCACAACCAATTGACGTCTCAAAAAACTCCTTATTATTCGCTCTGACCACTCACTCCTTATAATTCGATAAGGAAAATGATATCTCCCAGTAAATCTAGTAAGAAGTCGACATAGCAACCGGACGAGTAGACATAAGCTTGCCTTTGTCGGGGAAACAACGTTTGCCCCGACGTTTGTTGTACTTGATACATTGTACTCAAATTGTACGGTACGTACCTTGAGTTGTCATGCCATGTGGATGTTGACAATGACAAGCTTCTATTCTCTCGCAGCTCTCATCATGACCCCAGTCGGAGGGTTCTGTTAGTACAAAAGGCCAAGATCCTTGTTCTTAACTCGGTCGGAGTCGGATTACGATCACCGAGACAGCATATACTAATGTGGGATGGATACGATATATGCAACGACAAATTCGGAGTACAATGTCCCTTTCCCAAAGTCCAGACCGAGTTCATAGACTGGGTGTGTAAACAGCAATGCACAAAATATAGCGTAATAAAGGTATCAAGAGGTAAGTATCTTCAAAAAGTACGAGGGTGACGAATGAGACCAGAAATACACAAAAACAACATTACGGTTCAGGGAGTGGCGGAAGTGGCGGAATTTGGCTTACAGGCCGATTCGACGGTCGCTTCAGTTTGCGCTGCTCAAGTTCCCTAGCACGTTTCTCCTGCTCTGCCTGCATAGCACCCATGATTTGTATTTGCTGTGCAATGAACTCTGACGTGCCAGGTCTGAAAACGGCAGTCATTATACCGAGGTAAAGAATCATGGAAGGGCTTACCGCATACGAAGGATTCTCAAGATGGTCTCCTCACTCGTAGGCTCCTTCTCCTGGCGCTTCTCCTTCTTACGTTCTCTAATGGTGCCAAGGTTCCTCTGCGAGTAAACACTCTTTGCACGCTTTTTTATCGTACCAGAGGAGCGCAAACCCTGCTGCATCATACGAACACATTCTTCCATAAGATCGTCCCTGACAGAGAGTTAGAACATGCATCAAACATAGCGTGACTGGATCTACTCACGTATGCCAATCATAGTACAATCGTACAGAGACTACATCGTTGTACTTGTTCTGCAGAACTTCCGGAGGCACTGGTCCTTCGCCTCCCGCATAGAAATAGTCCCTCAGGAACTATTGAAGAAATTAGCTTTACGTATGAACGTGTCATTGGAATATCATATACCTTAAGCCATTTGAACACAATGTCAACCTCCTTGTCGCTCATTGGCTTCATGTCACTTGAAATATCAGACAAAGGTGGAATCAGAAGTCCCTGCAAAACCGTCAGGATCTCCTTCCAGACACGCGTCATCACCATCTCCTTCGCAGAATCGCTCAGATACGTATTCAGGGTCTGAAGATTGGCATCAAGATAATCAAATAGCGGGACTATGGCCTGCTCGATATCCACATCCGTCAGCTCTTCAGGCCGCACACGTGGTTTCTCGTTCTGGGGGAGCGGGATCTGGACCTCGTTGTTAGCCGTGCCAATGGCGGAGCGATAGAGTGCCGTCATGTTGTCAAGGGCCTTATTGTAGTCCAGCGTTGAGTTTCCAGGTTTCAAAAGACCTTTAACGACACTACGCGAAAGACATTGTTGGACGAATGGTGTCATCTTGTATAACGACATGAGTGAACTTGTTACATCACATGAGAAGAAAGATACCTTGTCAATGAAGATTCGAAGCATGTCTCCCTCTGCTCGCTTCAATGAACGGAAAGCCCGTCCGAAGAAGAACTGGATGTCATCCTTCTCACCCTCCATGCTCACGCGAATCAACACTCGCCCATGTGGCTCTAGATTCATCCAGAGTTCGTGCGTCAAGAAATCGCCGAACCGTCTTGGGTCGAGGCAGAGGTATGCCCGTCCGACAGTGTCGTGTTTACCCACCAAAGCTCGATCGCGCACACTAACCATTAACCATAGCTCCTTTTCCACAGAAATATCAAAGGATTCTTCCCCTATGCAAACGTTTAACGTCAGAATCCACTGACACATTCGACAGACGAGAGCGTACACCGCGGATTTAGTGTCTCATAGATTGTCCTTGTCTTCGCGAGACGATTGCCATCTGGATCACTAAGAGTGACGAAAGTATCCAATTTTGCTGACGGGCTGCTATCCAAAGGAACGAGGCCTTCAGCAATGACAATCTTCAACGTGAACAAGAATTTATCTCGTTCCACTTTCTCTGGTACCGGTGGCGCATGTTTCGCCACCGCTTCAGCCATCTTATCTGTTTCCATTTGTGTGTACATGTTATCGAGTAGCTTCCGTGCCGCCTCGACGTTATTGAGTTTGACACATGATTGGGGCTGGAAATTGAAAGGTTCAATTCGCTTCTCGCCTGTTGCCGCAAGCTGTTTGGCTTTCTCGAGCCATGCTGATGACTTCTGTGGCTGGATGTAGTCCGTAGGTCGCGGGAACATCTCAGCCATAAACATGGACTCGATGCTTCGGCAGTACTGCTCGACAGTTTTGGAGAGGGTCTGGAGAAACGACGGCGGGATTGAGATTGACAGGGGACACGACATCAAGTGATGCGAATTACCTTGGAAAGAGCCGTGAAGAACCGTGCGTTTTGGTATTCGTCCTCCCACTCCAGATCCTGTAAGAAATTGATGGGAGTCCGTAGAGAGTCAAAAAGATCTACGATTGAAGAACTATGTCCTTCAGATCCTTCAGCTTCGAACTATCAATTAACGAGAAATTCTCAAAAACAATGTTTGTCTTGGAAGCATTGAAACTACCTTATCTGCAGCGATAGCCTTGAACAACTTAATGAACTGCGTGTCAGATGCAACATAGAACGGTACTTACAGCTTGGACCCATTGCTCTGTCTTGTTGTCTGTATTGATGAGCCATTGTCGGACATAAGGCTCAAAAAAAACGGTGATGTTGAATTTGATTTCCCCTCTATAGGCCAGCTTACTCGAATTGAACTCAGAAGGGAAGCATTTTGGACATACCCTGGCACAAAGGCGGCATACATAGCGAGAAGGGTCTTAGATCGACGGTAGAGCGCGAAGATATCTTGGATGGGGACATCTGGTGTCGGGCCATTCATTGATGATTCGAAGAGGCGCCTCTGAGAGTTCTGTAGATCTGCAATCAAATGTGGAATTGTAATTTCAACCATGAGTGATACAAGATCGAGTTGCCTACGAGGAACGATAGTTAAAAAAGGGCAACCATGAAGAGATACAATGATTATTACCCCAATAATGGTCCAGGGAATCTCTTATCAAGGAGTTTCGCTGACTTCTCAAGTTCGTCGGTCATGAGCAATAAAGGTAGCGCACGGTTGACGCCAGGCGTCTTCTGCAGTTCTTGTATTTTGAGTTCGTAGAAATGCGCAGATACTTCTCGTATTCGCTGTTGGACATCCGAAAGCCGTGCACTAATGTCAACATGGTACCGCTCAAGAAGGCCGCTATCTCGAAGTTGCTCCAAAATAGCAAGGTATGGTTCTATTTCGAGAGATTTGAGGTTAGGCAGTGCATCCATGGCGTGATAAAGAGAGGAGAGGAAGATATTAAAGAGAGATGCACATATACCACAAAGGTATTCAGACTACAAAATAATCAGCCAGGCAAAACATTGATTAGAGGTAATTCGAGATTTACGTCTTGGACCGACCAATTCTCCACCTCTGTCTCGTGCATTATTTTCATGACGTTTGACAGTGCTTCTGGTATACATTCAAGGGGTACGTCGTTACGTTCATAAAACTCTTTCACCAAGTCCAAAAAACAAGTGACTCGGTAAGAGTGGCCTATTCGCCATCGTAATGCGCATTCGTTGACAAGCTCAATATGTGGAGGTGATAAAATCCCAAGAGAGACTTCGTCATTGTCGTCGACTTCAGGGCTCATCATAACTTCTAAGTCTGCCACAAGACAGTATTCGAGTAGCCGTCGGTAATATTTGCGAGGGTTGGGGGGGATGAAGGTGAAATGATGACCTACGGGAAGATCTTCTTCGTCGTCACCATCGGCTTGGTTTACATGTGGAGATCTTCGGCTGGCAATCGAGTCGCTGCGTTTGGTCGCTCCTCCAGGTGAGTCCATAGAATAATATGAGCCTGGTCGCGGGTTCGACGTTTGATGAGACGATGGTACTTCCGATGGTGTTGATTTGGCGAGTTCTGGGTTGAATTGGACCATGATAACCATTAATTGTTGTAGTTGTGTAGTTTCGAGGGTTTTCCAGTGATTCCACGCGGCCTCACTATCAAAGTCTTCTCGTCGTCCAGGAAATGGCGCACCAGCATTGATATTCTTCAAACATGTCTGTTGGATCAAAATCAGTTCTGGTGAGCTCACCAAGATCGGTTGTCTTACTTTAAGATCGTTCATCGCTGCCTGAGCAGCGAGTTAGTTACCGAAAACAACAAACCACACGGTTATACTTGCCTTTTCTGTGACAATGTGTTCCCGCATTTTGTCAACTTCTGTTTGGATGGCAGGCTCGGGCAACTTGAATAGGCGGGCAACAGTGCGAACTAGAGACATATCCACGATGTTTGTGCGGATTGCGGGCACAGTGACAGAATCACGATCGCGGTAAGTGGAAGCAGAGTCGTAACCCGAATCACTGTAGGTTTGGGCCGAAGTCGATGGCGCTAGTTTGGCAGTGTATGTGTCGAGGCGAGAAAGAAGCTCCGGAGACACATGATGAACGTTCCGTAGACATTCCCGGAGCATCTTCACAAATTGTGCTATGTGATTATTCAGTTCAATCTTCCAGCCGTCTCCGCTGAGGGAAGGCTCCTTCTTGAGAACCGTTGTAGCATGAGTGGCAAACATCAATATTAGTTCCTCAATCTTCCTGTTCTCTTTCATTTGACGTTTAAAGCTGTCGTTCATGAACTGGTTGTAGAAATAGGCCATAGTCCTTCGCAGCAGTTGGTCAGAGTAGCTTTTGTAGTGTAAGTTCTCGTGTTCTTGTATGTCATAGTCCGAATAATCACGCACGCAGGATCCTTTCCCATCGAGATGTTCTGTAACTTGAGCTCGAGCACCTTGAGCAGCTTCTCAGGAAATTTGACGCTCTTTGACCCATCTCTACCATCTCTGAACATGTCGCTAATCGAGAAATTTGACAGAGCTGAAAGTCGAGAGGAGTGTTCTCGATCCCGAACTTCTGGTGCGGAAATCTTCGGTGACGCATCGACTGTCTTGGGGAGCAGGAGGTAGCCCAAAATACTGATTAATGTAAGAAGGATAGCATATCATAGATACGGATAGCACTCACGCTACGCGAAGGACATATCTAAGAGGAAGCGATCAGAGGACACGCCATCGACAGAAAGTGGTTTACACACTCGAATAGATCCTCTTCAGTGACCCGATGCTTTGAGACTCGCTTCTGTTGTGAGAAGCTATCATAGCTTCGGCTTGACATGAGCCAAGATTGTTGATGAGGGAAGAGGATAGCCGTAACACAGGGAGGGTAAATGACGGTAAGAAGTAAAGTACTGTCGTATCCCAAGTCATTGACATTGGAAATCATCAGAAGTAAACAACCTCTCGATATCGGACTCAGCATCACTTGCGAAATTATTGCGATAACTTAGCAATAACTTGGATCTTATTTTACTCTATACTTTTCGACGAACTCTAAGCTCATACACTGGGAACCTTTTGAGGTACTCGACAGACTCACTTACTCCCAGCTCATGTTTGCTTCATCTGACTTTATCCGAAGTCTGGGCTTTAGAGCTGTCTGGAGCCAGGCGTCACTCGAGAAACGAATCTTCTTTGTGATCCATAAATCGATGCATAGTTTTGCATCATCCATAAGGCCTTTTCAGCACCCTGCCCATGTCCTCCTGAGGACTCGAACGACAATGTTAGAAAGAGAATACCCATCATGCTGAGTCTCAACATTACCTATTATTCCTATTCACGCGTCTGAAGTCAACACATGCTTGCGTCTTCACTGCGATCATTTGGGATACGACGCTCTGGTATACTAGTCGCTGTTCTGGACGTTATGCAAAGGTTGAGTAACATCGTATACGAACTCGTCGGAGCTTGAGCAAAGGAACACAGCTATACTCGACTTGACACACTCAATATAGCTGTCTCCTATGGCACGGGTGATCATTCCTATCCTATGTTCCCGCGAGGATGATTATAATCCGATTTGAGTCACCAGCCATGATGTGAGTAGTCCGTAGTATTGTCAGTTATCAAAGTCTGCTCTTTGCGAGGTGTAGTGAACATAGTATAAGTAGTCACGGTATAATATACGTCAACGCAATATATCGATTTCGGTCCTTTTATATATCGTTCTTGGGTGTTGTACAGAATTGTATAGATGAGATAGACTATGACATGCCATGCCCCTGGAAGGAAATGCGTCGAGTAAAATCAGGTTAATTGAGCGTAGATCCACAAGTGAACATTTCCCATGGCGCTTAAAAGGGGACCGAGAAAATAAAGGGGGCTGGCGATGCTGCCATCGTTGTGTCTGCATGGGTGGGGTAGAGATGGTTGAAGTGAGGGGAAACTTCAACGATTGACTGTCGAGGGATTTGTTCAGAAAACGACATTGGACCTGGAACTTGGAGACGATTCCAGAGTCTAGGATCGTTCACATGTTGAGCTGGAGGAGGTGCGGTCGACCCAGGAAGAGCAAAGAGATCAGGAAGGCCCAGCGGCTGCCTCTGTGGTTGATCATGAACGTGACGTGGAGGTGGCAACATGGCAGAAGAGTATAAAGGCAAAGGCGGAGGCAGCGCTGGTACATGGGCAGGGAGATGATATGGTGGTGGGAGCGGCGCAAAAGCGAGCCGTGGGGCATATACTAGATTAGAACCAGGTTGGCGAGATTGTGAGTGATGAGGTTGCTGGAATGTATTATTAGTGTGAGCAAGAGCAAGGTGCCCCTGCTGTAACACGGGAAGCGGTAGGTTCGCTTCAGGAGGAGCAATTTGAGGCGCTAGTGGCTGATCGTGTATCATACCTATAGGAAGCATAGGTTGTGGAGCGAACGCCAAGAGTGGCGCTGCTTGTTGTAAGATATTCGGAATGGGTTGGTTGTTTCGCATTGCGGGGTATCGAGGCCAACGGCGACCTTGGATGATGGGGCGTGCCCGACGAGGTGATGGGTTTTTACGGGGTGAAGGTGGTAGATCTACTTGAAGTTCATTTTGCTCCACATTCGGTAGATTGCACTTCACTTGTTCGAGAGCAGCAAGAGCAGCTTGTCTGACCTGAAAGGAGTCAATTCTCCAAGAGAGGCTGGAAAACAAAACAAGACGAGACTGACGTCGTTGTTGTGCCTATCTGTCCCACCGTCGAAGAGTGGACACTTCGCATCAGTCTTTATTACCCTGTGTTGTCCCGGTTGGCCCTAATCGGAGTGTTAACAGATACAAAAGACAGTCAGATAAAGATATACAGAATCAAAGTGGTCATAACCAGCGATGGCCTTTCGGCAGATATAACACGATAATGTGCCGCAGGAAGGACATGTTATCTTGTTGCACTGCAACATAGGCACACGTCAGTCGATATGTCTTTCACCAGCTGTCATGGATACATACACCATCCTCTTTGATGAACGCTGGTAACTATGCCGTGAGAAAGCTTGAACACTAAAAAGGAAAGTGGGACATCACAAACGTACGTTTGTCGCACTTGGGACAGTTTCGCATTAAAGCACGGCCTGACGAAGATCACAATCATCACTCAGACTTTTTGTTGAAGAATTCAACAAAGTGCTCACTCATAGCTTCAGCAATGGCATGTTGCCCTCCTCTGATCTCGTCGTCGCGAACCTCTGAAAGCCTATGAGAAGATAAGGATCGAAAGATTTGGGAAATATTTGCCTTGGCAAGTCTTTGGGAGGTGATTCTGCAATACCTCTGAATCGCTGCTCCAGTGGGATCAATAAGGTGACGTACCAGCTTTTTACAGCCCCGACAACTCTCTCTGCCACACTTCTCGGTGTTACCACAAACAAAAACGGACGCGTGATCGTCAGAAATCACACAGGCAAATTCACAGAATGGACAGTCTTCCAAAATAAGGCCTGCTGCCGCGATCTCCCGCCGCTGGTCCAAGTGCTCCCATAACCTGAACTGTTTTTCGTCAAACGCACGACGAAGGGCAGCGGCAGAAAAGAAACTCTCGCATCCCTCCGTGGACATGCAGGGAATTTTCGATCTCTGAACAAGGAGCAGATTAGAGCCGTGGGTCGAGATGCACCCGTGACAAAAAATATGCTCATCGGGGCAAGAAGCCATATCATTCTGCATGTAGATTAGCTCATGGGTCATGAGGGAACTTCAGATACTGACGGAAAAGTATTCTGTAAAACAACAACCACATTCCATCATCCGTCCGTCGTCACCGGGGACTTCGATCTGGTCTTGTGATGTTTGATCTTCAACCAGAACTTGAGCATGCTCTTTCTCTTGGTTGGCCAATACTTCAAGGAGCCATCTACGTTCGCAATCAAACTCAGCATCCTCTAATGCACGTCGCTTCCCTTTGTCCAGCTTTGTGTAGTTTGGGACAGGAGGAACAGCTGTCAAATGCAGTCGCCTGAGAACTTCTCTTTGTTTGGCGAGAAGGAAAAGATGGGTAGGAGCATAAAATGAGCCAAGTGACGTGAAAACAGCACGAATAAACCTTTCTTCAACATAAGAAAAATCCTCGTGCAGTTGACTCTATCAATCGATTGATTTGACTCGGAATCTATCTGGGAAAAAACAGACGCACCACGGCAAGTTCAACGTAGTCTGGCCCTCCTTTTTGTGGTCGTGCCCTATTTGCGTAATCGACCTTGACCCGCTTATTAACAGCGCCGTTGACTCCATGTTGTTCCTCATCAGCAGTATGTTTGCGTTTGCTAGAGTTGCTCCCAACCTTGAGGATGATAGAGCCACTGCGGATAGCGCTTAAAGCATGGTCGATGATGATATGAGAGTTTTCGTGGGTGTGATTGTCGATGAAAGAGTGCAGTTGACCCCTGTCAACATTCGGGTACACCTGGAGAACATGGCGGACGCAGAAATCGTATCGGCTTTCCACTGATCTTGACTCTTCATTCACAGATGAGTTTGGCGAGTTTGGAAAGTGTAGAGAATGCGGCTCATTGCTAGTAAAAGCATCGTCAATCCCATCCATCCAGGACGAGCTTGGAGAGAGGATGTTGCTGGTGAAGCACGAAGCGGACCCTAAGTATCCTAGGTGATGTATGTAGTACGGGACCGGCTGGTACCTTGCCGGTAATCCACGACCAACCAGGATATATCTTGAGTCGTTTGCAATGGAGATTTGCGAAAGTGATTCTAGATTCTAGATTCCCCTGGGCTTCCCTTTCGTTCGCCACGCGTACCGTGATATGTGATGGGTATTCGTTCACGATGGTAGAGTGGTAGCACAGGAGTTCATTTTAAGTAGTTTGAAATTGCGCGCCTCTTACAAATATGTGAGCGCCAATCAGCCGGCACTGGTTTGACGTGAGTCATGCTGTCGTTAACTACATACTTACTGGGTGGGCTTCGGCCTTGTGAGAAATGAGAGCAATGTATGATGAGCGCACAAAGTACTTAAGTTCACGTGTTTGCGGTATAGTCGGTGCCCGAAAAAGTCGCAGTCCGACTCGCTATCGGGAAAACTTTTCCTTTCATCATGAATGTAACCTTCCGAGAAAGGAGTTGATTGCTCTGAGTCTCTACGGCAACTCTACATACGCCCTCTATGACAGATACTTATGTTTCTCGTTAATCTACTGTCTACCTCAATTTGGCTTAGTTGGTGGAGATCATATTATCCTATGCCTTGTCAGAGACCTGATCTCCTCTGGTGACCCAGCCATAATATCTGCATGGTGAGTATGCGAGATTGCAGGAGTAGCTGCAAACTGAGATTCTTTATAACGAGAATCAGATTACCACATACCAGGCTTCCCCACGGTCGTAGCCACAGCGTGGGCTAAGCTGGATCAAGGCCGTAACGAGCAAAGTGGTACCCGAACAAGGGAGATAGATACTTATCACTTTTCTGATGCCTTGAATACATATATGAGCTGACATGCCTTTTTGTATTCTAATGGGAAATCGCATGTGTTCACGACAATACTTAGACGACTATTTGTGGCCGTTGATATGCAATCATGATTCTTGGCCGTCCTTTTTCGTCAATACGACTTGATAAGTTACGATGCGAGCGTGGTCTTGTCCAGAATGAAATCACTTGAAGTTATATACATACTAGGCTATAGCACAAATGAATCCGGAGACTAGCATCGACAGATTAAGAAGTGTATGCACGGCACGCTTGATCCTAAATCTAGCAGTGAGAGGACATGCATATGATCCAAACGCGTTGTCGGATCAGAACGCGTCGGATATCTATCTATCACGTGACTAAGATTTCGACGTGTCTGCCACGACATCGACTACTCAGCGTTTCATTTACAACACCAAGTCAGTTCTGATTTCTCGTAGATGCTGTTTGACGCTATTCAACGACCTCTCTAATCATCTACTCATTTAATTGCTATGCGAATTATGCGTTGTTGGACTCTTCTCTCTCTCTTGGCCCTGGTCCCGCAGACCA
This sequence comes from Termitomyces sp. K1Aa, assembly GCA_018221735.1. NCBI lineage: Eukaryota > Fungi > Basidiomycota > Agaricomycetes > Agaricales > Lyophyllaceae > Termitomyces > Termitomyces sp. K1Aa. The sequence goes on from JABAJX010000018.1 coordinate 54,879, forward strand.
CCACGGCTTCAGTCCTTGCGATTGACTATGGAACGGACTGGATTAAGGCTTCTTTGATGAAGCCAGGTGTGCCGTTTGACGTTCTGCTCAACAAGGATTCAAAGAGAAAAATTCAGGCTGCGGTGGGATGGAAGAATGGTGATCGTTTGTTTGGGTCCGATGCGGCTGCAATGGTACGAGAGGCGTTTTACTGAGAGAACCACGCTAATACCATTTTCAGGCCAGCAGATTCCCCTCGGACGTATTTACAGCTCTGAAATATCTTCAGGGAGCACCGTATGACTCGAAGACCCTTTCATATTACTCCAAGATTTCACCAAGTGAAGTGTTGGAAACCACGCGGAAGACTGTCGGTGTCAAGCGAAGCGACGGCTCAGAGTGGAGCGTCGAGGAGCTAGTGGCCATGCAATTCGCGTATGTTAAACAGCTAGCTGAAGCAGTCGCAGAGGAGAAGGTGCGAGATGTTGTGGTCACTGTTCCCCCTTTCTACTCTCAGATGGAGCGTGACGCGGTTGTGGACGCTATCGAGATTTCGGGACTTCGCACTCTCGCTTTGATCAACGATGGAACTGCTGTCGCTGTTAATTTTGCCATGACTCGCACATTCAATGCTCCCGAGTACCACATTATTTATGACGCTGGTGCATCGTCGATAGTGGCGACAATTGTTCAGTTCTCCCCTGCTGATCCGAAGAGTGCCTCAGCTGGAACACACATAAGTGTTGCTGGCGTTGGGTACGATCGTAACACTGGTGGTATCGAGTTGGACAAACGCCTACGGGAAATGCTCATTGAAGCTTTCAATGCCAAGCACAAGAAGGATATCCGGGGAGACAAGAAGGGTATGGCAAAACTATGGAAAGAAGCCGGGCGTGTCAAGGCTATTCTCAGTGCTAATACTGAGGCTAACTCAGCGGTGAGTCAGTTTTCCTTCGAGAAATTGATGGAGGTCACTGAATTGTAACCCAGGTCGAAAGCTTAGCTTGGGATATTGATTTCCGTACCAGAGTCTCAAGGGTCGAATTCGAAAAAGCGTGCGAGGACTTAAAGGTCAAATTTGTTCAACCTATCTTTGATGCACTACATGCAGCGAACCTTTCCTTGGTACGATTACTTCTAGAGTATTGTCTGCTAACCTTCACTCACTGTGCTATAGGACAAGATAACATCTGTGCTCCTTGTAGGCGGTACAACTCGTATGCCTATGCTTCAAGAAGTCGTCAAGGCAGCCGTTGGAGCGTGAGTTTACCTAAATCTCAAGTTTCCTGAGCTTAACGCGTGATATTCAGAGAAAAGATTGCACAGAACGTCAATGCGGATGAATCTCCTGTTCTTGGTATGATTTGAATTTTCGAGTTGGTGATGCCTTCTTACTCTCTCGCAGGCGCTGCATTCTACGGAGCTAGCCTCAGCCGTCAATTCAAGACCAAGAACATCAAAGTTACTGACCTTAGCCTTTATGATGTTGAAGTCAGCTATTTCGCTGCTCCCACGACGTCCCTCAGCCGCCCCAGGAGCATTAGCACTCTTATCTTCCCGGCTGGGTCCAAAGCTGGCACTAAGAAGACCTTGACCTTCAAACGTATGGAAGATTTCTCGCTTTACTTTGATTATAAGCAGTCCATTGCTCCGTGGGTCATCCATTTGATCTCCTCAACTAGCCTACTAATATGGTACTCAGAGGATATCCCGAGCGCATGTTTGAGTCTGAAATCATTGGCGTCAGTGAGGCTCTTGGGAACCTGACGGAACGTGGAGCAGTTGATCCAGTTGTGAAGGCCACTTTGATGTTATCGGATTCTGGGTTTGTTTCCGTCTCTGAAGCAGTCGCGTTCGGGGAGATCAAGGATGATAGTTTGACGGGTTGGTACTCTCATTGGTACTCTGATCTGTGACACTGAACTGGATTTGTAGGGAAATTGAAAGGACTATTTGGCGGCGGAAGTTCTGCAGAACAGTCCGAGACTTCAACCGAGAATGTACCTCCTCGAGAGACTGACACAGAATCTTCTTCCGAACCAAAGTCGTCATCGTCAACTTCTGCTCCTCCCTTGCCGTCAGCCAACGATACTGAGGCTAAAGTTGAGAAAAAGAAGGTCGTTCCCAAGGAAGATACAATTAAATTGAAGATCGTCACTACCTTCCCCGTCGTACCTCCCATGACTGTTGATGAGAAAAAGGAATCGAGATCCAGGTAAGCGTTGCACACGCAATACCTTCGTTACCTTTAGATTGATTTTTGTTACCACATAGACTACGTGCCATTGACCAAGACGAGGCTGCCAAAACCAGGAAAGACGAAGCCCGCAATACCCTTGAGGGTTATCTCTATCGCATGCGTGACCTTCTTGACGAGGAGAACCGAGACACTCCTTTCAAAAAATGTTCCAAGGTATCAGAACGCAAGGAGATCTTACAGAAGCTCGAGGATTCCTTCAGTTGGCTCCACGAACATGGAGATGTCGCAGAGACGTCACAGTTCCTTGATAAGCGCATTTCACTTGAGTGAGTTTCCGTTTTCATTCCTACCTAAGGAATGCCTCTAAACCTTTCCCAGAGCTTTGGAGAGACCCATTGTCCATCGTTACAAGGAGATCGAAGCATTTCCTCAAGCCCTCAACAACAGTCAAAAGTGGAATTGGAGCACTCGTCTATTCCTTACGGAGGCCAGACAAAACCTGACTGCTGAGCTCGAAGCCGACCTCCCATCGAAATGGACGAAGGAAGAAATCGACTCGCTTGAGAAGACGCTGAGGGAGCACGAAACATGGCTTTCGACCTGGGTTGAAAAGCAAAAATCCGTCCAGCCCAACGAGGATCCAGTCATTGAGACCGCCGAGATGAAAGCCCGGGCCAAAGTGTTGGAGACAGCCTTGATGAAACTTTATAAGCGCAAAGTGCCGAAGACCCGGAAACCTAAAGCCACAAGTTCTGCTGCCCCAGAACCGACGGTGAAGGAAAGTGCAGAAGAGAAGAGCGAAGACATACCTCCTGTAGAGGATGCTTTGCCAGAAAGTCCTCCAATAGGACAGGAGGAAGCCCAAGAACCATTAACTGCGCCGAAACATGACGAATTATAGGTCATAGACAGCTTTGTATAGGATTATTCAATAATTAGATGTGAGAATGAGAGGTTTTTCTCAGGCATTAGGAGGAGGAAGGGGTATGAGCTGTCCACTATATTCAATAAATGTCACCTAAAGTCATTCAAATGATACTCAAATGCAGTGCAAGCGGACTCGGAAATGAACCTACATATCTAGAGAGTATCTTGTTGCAATGTACAATTTTTCTATGATGGGTGAAAGATAACGGTATACTTACAAGATGGAGAGGTGAGAGCCTGGATGAATACAAGTAGTATGGGCTTGAGGGTTGTATAGTAGTTCAAGTTTTCCGCGTGGGCTCTATATTTACGATTATTGACAGAGGTTGGAGCGTTAGCTGTAATAAAGCTACTTCTCATCCATGTTTTATCCGGGCTCTATATTTACGATTATTGACAGAGGTTGGAGCGTTAGCTGTAATAAAGCTACTTCTCATCCATGTTTTATCCCTTTTCATGGATTGTCATCAGTACTTCGTTTCACACTACTCATAACTGAGTGCTGAGCGCTGAACTATCGTTCAAGCTTTTCGAACTGGGAATTTCCAGGAGACCGACCAAACTTGTTTCACCGAATAATTCATCATTGTCTAGACTCTAAAAAGTTTCACTTACGCGTCTTCTGACCACAAATGTCTTGCGACTTCCGGTAAGCTTTCCTTGAGATCCGGACTACGCGCTCATTAGCTCTTTCCGGGTAGACAAGCAGTTGGCGCACTCTCAGGATTCATCATCTTCTTGATGACCACCATTGTCAGCCTAGCTGCACCTATCCTCTTTGGATCTCCTTTATTTCCATCCGTCGAGAAATCGCCTTCATCAGACTTTGGTCTGAAAAAAGCCAACGCGTATTTCCATCGCATTCTTGAGATCATCCCTGATACAAACAAGGATTTTCTGTTATCTGTCATCCGAGATGTCCTTACGAAACACGCAGACGCGAGCTTAGAGCACGTCGTCAACGTTATTCTCGAGAAGACTGAGGTTAAGAAAGATGTGCAGATTGCCAGGTTGGAGGATGAACACTATTACGTTGAGTGTGGATGTTGTTTCAGTACCTTCCCCTTTGTGAGCCATAGTAGCCATCCACGCGTTATTCAAATTGACAAAGAAGCTGCCTTAGGAGGAGATGGTACAGTGCCCTGAGACTCATCTGTTTTGTAGTCCATGCATGAACCAGCATGCGTCTAATCTCCTTGGTTCCCATAACCCTGAGATTAGATGTATTGATCAGTCTGGTTGTACTTCACCGATATCTGCGTCGGAACTCCAGCGCCTTTTGTCTCCCAAGATGATGGACTTGTGGGAGCGTGCGAGATCAAGGAGAGCCCTCGACTCTGCACGCTTAGAAAACTTATATTACTGCCCATTTTGCGACTGGGCTTGCATAATCGAAGGTCGATTGACTGGGATCCTGATTTGCAGGAACAAATCTGTGTGTGGCCGTTCTAGTTGCATCAGATGCGGGAAGATGGTAGGCTCTTCCTGTATCTCTGCCTCCCTACTGTTGACTCAGCAGTCCATTTTAGGACCACCGTCCTAGTATGTGTGATGGTACGGAAGTTCATGAGAGTTAAATAGTGTCCCCGTGTCGATTCAACATTATTACAGATCAACTAGAGGGAAAACACCACGTTGATGAAGCAATGAGTGAGTATGAAGCAAAGTTATGAATACACGAGTATGCTCATTATATATATATCCAGGCGGTGCGCTTGTGAGACATTGTCCCGGATGCAAAAAATGTGAGTTTCACGCTTCATTGAAATCGGCGCCAACGTTGATACCGAATGGCAACATATAGCCTTTATCAAGGAGTCCGGGGTACGAACCATCCAATTTATGAAATGTTACTCAGAGTATATTCAAACACAGTGCAATCGAATAAGATGTCCATACCCAGAATGTGGGACGGAATCATGCTACAACTGTCGGGAAACCGTTACAGGATATGACCACTTTGACAGAGTACGTGTCCCTTGACAGTCTTTGCCACGATTCAAACTCATGGCGGAATCTTTCCAGTCTATCACCGGGAAACCGGGGCAGCTAAGAAAGGGCCACGGGAAATGTCCTCTCTGGGATAGAGGTGTCGAGGAGAGACACAACGAAGAAGTGAGTCATCGATATTTTTGATCTGAAAACGAGCACCTAATCTGACATTTAACATTTCAATGCTCATATTCCAAGGTCAGGATCGCTGCCGAACAAGCACTACAAAAATATGAGCAAAAATCGAGGACAAAAGGGTTCAAGAGGTGGTGGTGGCGGAAATGAACCTATCTATGTAGAAAGTATTTTGTTACAATGTACATTTTTTCTAAATTTCTTGGGTCGGGGTCGGGTTTGCCATGGAGGTAGATGTCGATGCTTCCAAAATCGGATCGAAAAGAAACGAAAAGGGAAAAAGAAAATCCATCGAAACAATGTGGGCAAAGGCAAACCAGATGCATGCAAAATAAGATACAGAGGGAAAAATGCCAATGGTTATCAGAATTTCAGGCGATATAAGGGATACACTGGGTAATTTGGTCTGTTAAAAGGACCGCGAAACTGTATGGTAGAGAGGCGTGGCAGGGAGGGAGTAAAAAGACAAAACCAAAAGACGACAAAAAATCGAGAGACTAGAGTACTACTACTAATTGAACTTTCGTCTAGGGCATGCGCATGCAAAGATCGTGGATCATGATTGTTGTAAAAAAAAGTGCCTCCTTCAGAGTGCGAGTGTGTATGCGTGAGATTGTAAATTGCATGCAAGAGAAACACAAGAGTGAAAAAAAACGATGAGAGGAGAGAGCGCGCGAGAGTGAGATAATGGATGGATGGGTACTTAGGTACGGAGCGAGGAACAGTAACCGCCGTGAACTATAAGACAATGAAAAAAAAAACAAAGAATGAAGATATAGAAAGAACAAAAGAAAGAAAATTCGTTTGAATAAACGTTTACTGCGTAGCCGTCTTTACCATCTACAAAACACACATAACATCAGCCATCGTCATCTCAAAAGAGGGTTAACAACGTACCTCACGGGCCCAACGCATCGTCTTCTTTGTCTCGGGAGGCATACGGGTCTTGGATCGCAACTCTGAGGCAATCCATGGGTGGAGCAAGATTTGCTTGAGCTGTCCGCCGGGGAATGAATCCGCAAGGTCCCCAAGGAGACCGTAGCATAACCGCACAAGAGAGTCGGTTCTCTCTTCATCGGCAAGGCATCTCTGGATTAGGCTAAGGAGATCTTGTGCGTATGGTAGAAGGATTTCAGCTAGCAAGGAAGATTCAATACGACATCCAGCAGATTTAGCTAGAGACAGTCTTACCTTTCCCGGTATTCTTAAGACCGGTAACAATACCCGTATACGCCTCCAAAATACCCTCACGCAACTGACCAACATAATCCACAAGGTCATAATCCAACTACATGGAACACGTGAGATCACTATCGCCCCAAACCACAGAAACAAAAAAAGATAAATCCACTCACAGGATTCGGCTCCACCGCGCCCGCCTGCTTAAGCACCGCCATTGTCGTCTCCAAAAACGGCTCAAACAAAGGCCCGATGGCAAGCGCAATATCCCCGAAGCACGAAAGGACGCTAATCTTCACATTGCGGTTGAGCACCTCGCTCTGCAAATTTTCGAGGAGAACGGTCATGAAGGATTCCGCGTAGGGTGCGCTCTGCTCGCCGAGCGCGCGCGAGACGTCACCGATGATCCCGACAGCGACTGTGCAGAGCTGCGTGTCCTCGTGTGCCTTGAGCGCAGGGTAGAGGAATGGCAGGAAGGCTTGAATGTAGGGCGCGAAGCCGGCCTCAAGGGCTAGAGGGGATGTTAGAGCGGTTAGACAGGACAAACTAACTTGAATACTCACCTGATGCGAGAGATCCAACGACGAGGAAAGCATCCTCAAGAACGGTTGATGTTTTCCCGGCGGCTTGGATCAACTGGAGGACAAGAGTCATGACGCGATCTGATAGCGGCTGGATGCCCTTTTCGAGTTTACGGATAACGGACTAGAAACCACAATGAAAACGAGATCTACTAGGGCGGAGCAGAGAACTCACGATGACGACGCTGCAGAAGTTACTCTGGAGCTCATTCCAATTGTTACGGTCATCGACACCAATAATCTGGTTCTGTTATGACAATCAGCCATCTAATGCGTGTACCGTCCATCTCACGAGACATACCTGCATAGCCAAGAGCTGCTCCATACGATCAAGGATGGTCAGCAGTGTATTTTGCACAACGACGATAGCGTCGGGTGTCGCATGGGAAAGGTAAGACGTAATCGCCTCATACGCCGACGTCCTAAAGTTTGACTCATTGCTCGCACTAACAACAAAATCAGCATCACAACCCCATCAAAAAGTATTAAAAACGCGCCTCTCGGTCACACGCAACAACGCCTGCACAACACCCTCATAATACGGGGACAATGGTCCACTTCCGGGCCTCTCCGCATCATCCTCATAATAAAGCCCTAACTGATCCGCCAAATTCATGAGCGCCCAACAACAATTCGCCACGACTCGCGGCGAATCAGTAAGTCCTCCCACCAACGCCGAAATGAGCGGGTGAAGATGAACATCAGGCTTTATGCACGAAATCAACAAATCGCAAATCCTTCCGAGCGTCCACGCCGTCGTGTCCTTAACATGGGGGTTCGGATCGGTCATCATGTCGATGAGGAGCGGGAGTGCCTGGTCGACGAGGGGTGTGAGCACGGCGGGGTCTGGGCCTTCGAGGATAGAGCCAAAGGTCATCACGGCCGCCTCGCGGTTGTGCCAGTCCTCTGCCTTGATGTGCGCCTCGATGAAAGGAATTACGGCGGGGACGATAGCGTCCTGTACGGCGCCGGCGAGGAGGGACAAACAAGTCCCGGCTGCCATGGAAACGTTCCAGTCGTCGTCTTCGGCGTCTTCTTCTTGCTTAGTGAGGAGGTGAAGTAGGACCGGGACAATTTCAGGAAGAGCAATTTTGGCGAAATGCTTGGATTCGGTTTCGGGTGTTTCACCGTAGTCTTGGGCCTAGCGATCATACGTACATGAGCATAGGTAGGATTGAGGAGTGGGAGAGACACACCTCTTGGGCTTCGAGAGCCAGATCTACCTCTTCCTCGCAGACTGTTGACCAGAACTCGACAGCCTGGAGTGCAACTCGCTCATCAGAGTGTTTCATTCCCACCACGGTGAGCTAAAGCGACATTGTGAGACACGATAAAGATGGGCACCAATATACATACCCCAAAGAGTGCCTGCTCCATGTAAAGCGCCATCTTGTCGTAGTACAATCCCATGATGCGGACTAAACACTCGAAAGCGCCTACTTGAACAGCTACGGAAGCGTTCTGTGTGGCTTCACAGACGACCTGCATGATGTAGTTACGCTCGCCCTATACCCGGAAAATAAGATCCGGAAAAATCAGACAATAAGACTGGGACACACCTCACGTTCAAAGTTTTCGCGGACAAACTCGAGAGAGTTGTACAGGGCATGGATGGCAGCGAGTTGAACTTCAGCTGATGTTTCTTCCTTGCGAGCTCCGTGGATGACGGCGGTCAAGATCTCATTCGAGCGGAGGCTCAAGATGTCAGGTTTCTGGTCCGATCGATGAGAAAGTGCCCTCTATCAAGGCAAGCAGGTGTATACGCACTATCGTCTCACAAATGAAACCGATTGTCTGCAGAGTAGAGATTTTGAGATTTGTGTTGGTCTGGTTGTTGACAAAGCCGAGGAGGAGCTCGATGAGCTCTGGCCAGTGACCTTGGGGGAGTTCTACCGCCGCGATAGCAGCGACCACGGTGGATGCAAAGTTTCCGGCCTTTTGAGACGCAGAGCCGAGAGTGAGAAGGGCATCTTGTTTGATCTTGCTCTTGGTATCGTTGTTCAGACTGAGCCATCTGTTAGAATACTCCTGTTGCCGTGCATTGTCCTGCAGACCACAGCAGTTGTCAGAAAAAATGATAATCGGCGACGAGAGAATGCTGTGCGTACGCGAGCGGATAGAGCGTTCTTCAGGGCGAGACCTGCTGCGTTGCGTACATGAAGAGGACCTTCCTCGCTCGCAAGAACGGACGAAAGCATCAACATGTACTGAGGCTGTGGAGAATATTTTTTTAGGACGATAAGCAGGAAAGAGCGGCGAAGACGCACATAGTTCTCCCTGGAGGCATTTTCGAGCTTTGTGGTGGCATCCTGGCGCGTATTAGCGTCTTGAGAGCAACGATGAGATTTGAAGAGAGTTAGGCGCGTCGTGGGGGGGACATACCTGGAGAAAGAGTGTTCGCGAGAAGATCTGTGGCGCTCATAGGAGAGATTGAGGTCGGTCGTAGGAGTCGTAAAGGGATTGAAATGGATTGGAGAAGATGGCGGGAGTTATGTACAGGACGAAAACGATCTGGCCCTTTCAAAAAAACAACACGTCCTTTTGTTCCACAATCACAAAGCCAAAGTAAATCATCTTTTCATCCGTCTTCAATATTCAATGGCTGATCGCGTGGGTTTTCCTCTTTCTCTCTCCAATCTCCATATCGACTCATCCCCCAGGCTCGTGGTCCTCCAGCTCGCGGCGGTTTTCGCGGTGGTATGTCCACCGGCTTCAGCAAGGGCCGTCCAGGTGGCCCCCAAGGTTCACAGCCCGCCATGGACAAGCCCAAACGCGAGGCCATCCTCGATCTATCTAAATACGTGAACGAGCGCATCCGCGTCAAGTTCACTGGAGGAAGGGAAGGTCCGCACTCCTACCTTCTTATCTCCTTATCATCTCCTAACGATCCCCACAGTCACAGGTATACTCAAAGGATTCGACCAGCTACTAAACCTCGTGCTTGACGAGGTTGAAGAAGAGCTACAGGGTAAGATCCGTCCCCAGCGGCTTGCGTCCTCCTAACGAATCCATTTGATAACAGAACCAGAACCACACATGCGTACCCTTGGCCTCGTTGTACTACGCGGTCCCACGATAACCCTCCTGAGCCCTGTTGATGGCTCAGAAGAGATTTCGAATCCTTTCCTCAATCAAGAAGAATAGATTCCCCCATAGATGGCAAACCATGTAACTCATCCTCTATCTTGTATCTCATTTTGTGTCAATGCAGTTCCCCGATGTGTTCTTTATAGTCAATTCAAGGTGTCTGTCTTCCCGATGAAGAGACCTACTTGCCCAGATAGGGCTTGACAAGTTCCCAACTTGCCAGTCTCCTCACGATCGGCAGAAGGTGTTCTGCCTAATCACTGAAGCGCATGTAAAAACCTTTATCTCGTACTTACGCGTGTGTAAAGCGGCATTACATAGTCGCCAAAGTTTATATTGCATCGAAGCCGCTAATCGGGCCTGCTCACTCGACTGGGACATAAGCATTTTACTTTCTACACGAAAACAACATCAACATGATCAGATTCCAATCCAACGAAACCCAAGGGGGTCAGTACGTATGTAGGGTACACTATAAAATACACAAAATACACCACAAAGCAGACTTTGTAAGTAGTCAAAGAGTAGTCAAAAGCAAACCCTGCATGTACACGCCGACCCGAGGGTACGAATGGACGTCAGAATAGTAAGTAGGTGGGGTTGGCTAATTGATAGTATGTGCTTAGATGGGCCGAGATTGCAGATGGGGATGGGGATGGAGAAGTGAACGAAGGTAGGTGTGTGGGTGCGGGACTGGAGCGAACGAAGAGACGGGGTAGAGCACCCCGCCAGTGCCAAATCTAATAGTGAGTGGATCAAAGTAATGTATACGACACGAAAGCAGTCCAACAAGAACGAAACCAGGACGCGCGGAATGCATATGCATAATTGTGTTGTGTGCTGGTAGTTTGATGACCGGAGGGGAGGAGATCGTGACTCCAGTCTAAATCTTGATCGAGGGAAGCCAGTAAATATTTTACACATTGTCTGTCGCTTTTCTGCTTTGATTGGTTGGGTTGGGTGGGTGGAAGGACAGACTGTAGACCTGACTGTAGCATCAAGCCACAGATTTCAAGAGTTCGTAGCGAAGCAATAATCTCTAGTGCGTGCCACCATCACGCCGTAACAGTGTGGCCCGCCGTCGCATCTCGCATTAGCCAGATAAAAAACAGAGTAGCGCCAAAGATCCAAATCAGCTCTTTGCACTTGACGTCTCGGGTTCAGGCTCGGGCTTGCCTTCCACTTCCACCGTGGCAGGGGCTTCCAATACAGGAAAACCCACCTCAGACGAGAACTTTGCATTCTCATTCAATTGAGTCGCCTCCTTCTCATCCTCGACGCTCTCCTTCTTCTCCCCATTCTGCTTAAACTGCAACGGAATAGCAGTCGGGGGCGGAGACGGCGAACGTGGGGACGGTGATCTCGAAAGCGACGCAGCATACCCCGCCGACGAAGGCGCCGGCGAGCTGCCATTCGATGTCGTCGACGAAGGATCCGGCGACCGCGGTGATCTCGACCCGTCGTCTTGCGGCGACGATATAAACTTCCTACTAGGCTCCGGCGACCGTGACCTTGACCTCGACCGTGATCGCACATCCGCTTCGACCTTTGGCATTCGCCGGACGGTCTGTGAAGACGAGAACGAAGCGGAGGGTTCGAACTGGGGTGGGACGGGTGAGTACTCGCCCATAGGTGGTGGAGTCGGCGTCGCGCCAGTGATAGTCGTCGTGGACAACGAATGACCATGTGAATACGGATACGTTGCGGGTGTCGGGGTCTCAGGGCCCGACGCAAGGCTAGCATAGGTGCGTGGGTTCAAAGACATCATCGACGGGGGCATATTTGGTGGGAAAATATCGTTGGGGATTACGGGATTGACATTATGATATGGGTGCGTCTGATACTGCGATAGGAGAGCCGAATGTGTTCCAGCGGTGGGGTATAAGATGTTTGGGCGTGGCGACCGGGGAAGAGTCGTTTGGTAGAATACAGTCGAAGGCTCGACGAAACTCGGTGGATGTTCCATCGGAGAGTCAGGGGATGGGGGTAATGGGATTGAGGCGCCAATAGGGGTACCTGTTGACGGCCATGTTGGGCCGCGGCCTAGACGCGGCGAACTTCCTATGGGTCGTCTTGAGCTTTCGGTCCGTGACGGTGAGGGTATCGGAGAGTCCTGTGGGACGAGGGGTGAATGCCGGAATCCTGGTGTTGGCGGCGTATCAGTCGGTCGGGCATAACGGCCCCGGCCACCATGCTGTGTCCCGAGGGTGGACTGAGGTATTCGAACCGTGGTGTCGCGTACGTGCCAAGACGGTCGACGCTGTGCCGCAGATCCATTCATGGTGGACCCTTCAGTATAGGAACGCACCGATGTCACATCGTCCGACTCGGCAGCGTCCGAGCGAGTCTCCTCATCTGTCAAGAACTCACTATTGCTCGAGGATAGATAAGGCGATTCTTTCTCTCGTGCATCGGTAGAAGATGTAGCCAGCTCCAGGCCTTTCCCTAGCTGACTCTCAAACAAGGTATGATCTGCAGAAGGTGCCTCAGCAGGAGGCGGGCTTGTCCATTTACTCCGTTTTGGAGCCATATGCTCGGGCATCTGCTCAGGTGGTGGCGGACGGATCGACACAGCATGCCGAGGCCCAGGTTCGAAGAATTTAGTCGGTGGAGATAACCTTTCGGGTGCGCCTTTTGGCCGCATAGATTGGCTTCCGACCGTGTACGGTGTCTGAGGAGGTAAGGAGGCACGGGAAGGAACATAAGGTGGAGGTGACACAAGGTCTTCGTCCTTACGTTCTTCACAAAGCTCCGCCAGAGCTTCAATTGCGCGATCTGGCCGTTTAACTAGCACACGAGAGGCACGCATAAACTCGCCACGTATCTGAAAAGTATTTAGGTCAAGATTCAATCAAACAGGAACACGTGTAATCACCGTATAAAGACCATCCTTGGTCACACAACGCGCAACGTTGTAGTCAATCTCAAAAGGATCCTATCCAGATGGTTAACATCAAGAGGCACTTTCCGAGACTTCCGGTAGGCTCACCTCTATGCAAAACCTATTCCGTTCCCTAGCATCATTATACCGACCACCTGATAACTAAGAGCATAGCGTGAGCCCCAAGGTGATGTGCAAGTAGAAGAGATGCGTACGTCATTTTGCCAACCCTTCGACTCCTTCTTTAAGAGACCCGCTCGAATAGATGCAACACAAGTGCCGTACATAAATTCACGGGAATAGTATCGGAAGAAATCGATTAACCTTAAAAGTCACAAGGTGTGCCGAGTCAGTCTTTCACCGAGGGTTCCGAAGATCATTGACACCCACAATTCAGCCACGGTTTCCGTGTTGTCCGAATGCCACCGTTGTCTCAAAAGCTCGATATCGTCGAAGAACCAAGTGTTATACCCGTTGATATGGGTATCTTCCTGTGGGGGCGTGAAGTGATTGTAAAATGTTGAGAGCAGGAAACCTACCGTTGATATTGGTCGCAATGGAGGCATTTGTTGGAGGTTGGGAAGTACTGGAGGATTTTTGACGTGGACCAAGAAATATATTACAAGTAACACATAACCATAAGATGAGAGGGTTCCCTTGTACGGAGAGTTGATTTTTCTGAATGTCGAATTGGTTAGTATAATTCTATAACTTAGGAGGGTTAGCGTCGTACCTCCGTTTACTCCATACTTTCACTGGATGGGAAATCGCTTAGCAGCCGGGTTCAGACACAAGTTCGAAGACGTAACGTACAAAAGAGGACCAACGTCCGGACACGAGTCGGGTCAACCATGGCATAGCACATTAAGAGACGCGTGTTCTCTAGTGCAAGTCTATTTTCAAAGCCAATATCGCAAGCGATGCCCAATGGAAGCCCTGGTGACGGGTCAAGTGAGAGTTTCACTATGGGTATACGTGCATGGGGGAGGGGCTTGACGTGAAACTTGGTCTCTGTGCCGGATTTCATTAGCGAAGATGAACAAGAGCAATCGCTGTCGCACGTACCACGCTCAAGGAGGTCGCCCAGCATAGTTACCAAATCGGTCGCGGCTAAGCGCTCTTTAGAATCTATTAGGCAGCACAAGTCCATGTCTGTAGAGAATGTTGATTAAGAGGTCCTCAAAGATCCGTGAACGTTTCACTTGCCAGAATTGCGCAAACTGAAGCCGTTGGCCGTGCTGCCAAAGGACAGCAGGCGGCTGTCTGGCTCGATTGTGCGGATGAGTCGCTCGAGCAGTTTTCTGACATCCTCTTTGACGGCCATCTCCTCCGCTGTGGGGAGAAGCTGGATCACAAAATCGAAGAGGCACTGGGAGAGGTCGGCGACGAAACGCATCTTGGTGCCATGTCGCCGCTGCATTGGGGGTGATGTTGAGGCCTGAACATCGCGAAAGTGTTGGTGTGGGCTCATAGGCTGTGTATGGGCCATTTCTGCTATCCGATAAGTGGCGTCCGCTCGAGGACTCGAGGGAGATGAGGGTTGGGCCAGAATTGAACTGATCACGGTGTAACCCAGTTCTTGCCGCTTATTCGCGCCTATTATTATAGTCTTGCCAAATAAAGATGCAGCACTTTTGTACATGTCTCCTGTTGTTGTTCTTTCACTTTTTACTTCCTTATCTGTTACACAAACTATCTACCGAAACCGGTCCATCATCCCTTGGGAGTACCTCATACCTGGCACAGTCCACTGAGCTAGATCTCTATCAAGACCAAAAGTCAGAGACTGTCCCACAGACTGATCTCCGCCGGGGATTTCGATCGGATACGATGTTTGTGCGAGAAATGGACGCTCGTTTATAGGTAGGATTGCCTAACCCATAATTGACACATGTGCACGAGTTCATCAGCCGAGAGCGGCTTGACGGCTCACTGAAAGACTGCCAGCAATGATTTGAAGTAGTATTCGGGATAAGTACCTCCAAAACCAACCTTCATCATTACTGTAAACTTCATTACCGAGTATCGGACACCTCTATAAACCAGTGTCTTGACCAGATGAGTCCCAGACTTGAACCAACGTGCATTCTCGTTATGTTGGTACCGGCATGACAAATGACTCGAAAGCTATGTATAAAGAATCCGCGTATAATCAGACAAATCTGGTGTCGGCACCTGTAAAAGTAATTATAAACGGCAGCAAGACTGATGAGGATTACATTGTTCGTCGTCTTAAGCGCGAGCCATCTCTCTGAGCCATCGGATAATCAACATGCGAGATTTCTGCGCTTCATTACGCTTCTGGATCATGGCCCATGTACTTCTTGACAGAGAAAGAAACTTGGAATTATCTGTACTCATAAGAAGATCGATGACATATGCAGCCAATAATCAGTTCCCGCTGCGAGTTCACAATGTGCATCAGAAGAGCTCACCCCCACAGACAATATATGTTCCTGATACACGCTTGTGTACAATGCACACAACACCCATGACCTTGTTCCAAGTACATACATACGAGATCCTGATGCTTCGGTGATTAGAGGAGAGAAAACCTGATCAAGCCGAACTTAAAAGGTCTGATGATCTCTTGACACTACACATCATGATAAAATCCCCTATTCACGGAAGCTTGAGGCAATTGCATTTGCATTCGCTAGGCGTTTTAGTGCTTGGGTTTTGCAACGAGTCATTATTGAACCCACAGCGATATCAGTTAGTCTCCAAATGCAGACTTTGATGATATCAGATGATAGTCGATCTGTAGATATCAGTGGCGATATTCAACGAGCTGAGATGAAAAGTAATGAGCACACCTTACAGTACGCCAGACCAACTAAAATTAATCAGGTCTATGAGAAGGTTCTGAGCTTGCCAGGATCGTACAAAACCGAAACCGCTCAAAATAGCCGCTGAACAAGGTGGAGGAAGAAGTGGAGATTTGTCCATCTGTTTACATACGTCTGTGGAAACTCGAGGGGGGCCTTGTTGTCCCTGAGAAGGCAAGTTTCTATCAACTTACTGTTGAATCTCAAAAAACACAGCATGAGATATTGTTCCTGGATACTAACTCTTCAGCATCTGCCAATCACGACTCAACAGTGATGGTGGTGATCGTACGCCTCATAGGACGGAGTTCAATGAG